>JAJOOD010009108.1:0-41818 GCA_029582525.1 Solanum tacnaense
ATTGTACTAATTCCATATTTCTCTATTGTTACAAGTGTAGGTGGTGGAAAGTGAAGAGATCTTTTGAGGAAGCTTGGGATATTGACTCTTCTCAAGAAGCTTGGTATGTCCTCATATATTCGAGGACATAGTTGTTACCTTTCTAGTATTTCCACTTAGACATTGTATAAGACTTATATTTTGTTGTGAAGGGTCGTGACCCTAAGATGTTTTATTCGTGTCTAAGATGGTACATGAGATTTAGAAATTCTACTTCGTTACATTTGAAAGATTTTATGAGTATTATGAATTTGTTTTTTAAAAAAAACTGTTTAAATTCCTTGCGGTTTTTATTACCGAATCCGATGAATGAATGCTAAGAGGATTGTATTAGACCTCCCAGAGGTCGAGTACGCGTGTTACGACTTGGGGGTGCTCTTGGGTCGTTCCGTATTCCAAACTTAGTTTGGTGTCTTGGTCGTCATTCGGGGTCAAATGTTCCCAAGGGGGAGATATTGTAACACACTGTATTTCTAATGACGTAGGCTAGAGCCTAACGTGTAGTCTAGTAGCCTAATGAGGTCTAAACGTAAGATTAAGGTCCTAAATTAATGTACCTAACTTAGTACTAGGGTTCTAGTGCCTAAACGTCAAGGCACGACTTCCCTAGGACCCCCAAAGGGTCCATGAGGAAGACCCAAGGGAAGGTCCAAAAAGCTATCCAAAACAGCCTCATCCACGAAGAGGAAACCTACGAGGCATATGTTGACTCACGCCCCGTAGGTTTTTACCAAGGACCCTCCAAACTACCTAGGCACAGACCCAATCCACAAGTGTGCAGTACGGAGCGTAAACTGATCCATGCCACGTGGATTGGTCTCATGAGTTGAGACTTAGTCTCCTCACCAAGGCCTCTCATGACACCTCTATGACCCAAACCACGACTGACCAGTAAGGTCCGTGGTTTGGACCACGCCCCGTGGACGGGGACTTGTGAATGGGGGAGTCAGTGGACTACTTTGAGGAGGCCAAGTAGGGGTAGTTTAGTAAATCACTAATTAATTTTTTTAAAGGTTGGGACGGTTATAATTTGTGATTCTAAGTATATTAAAGTATTTTTAGGTATTAAAACAAGTCTTTAACCCAGCCCGCACAACTCACAACTCAAAATCCCAACCCACTTCCCTCTCAAAACATTCTCTCTCAAAACTCCATTGAAACACAAAGAAGAAGCTCAAGATTAGGGTTAAAGCTCCAATATTTTCACTCCAATTTCGAGGGATAACATCAATTAAGGTATGGGGATCTTGATTCATGGAATAATTTCTTCATGATGCCCTTTCAAAACTCTTATTTCAAAGGTGATAATTTGACTAAAAACTAGGGTTTCTATTCTAGCCATGGGTTCTTCTTAAAAACGTTTTCATTAGGTTAATTGTCTTATATTAATGATGAATTGATGTTTAATGATGATTTTTATTATAAAATTCCCCATGAACCCATGTACACCCACATGACCCCAATTTCATGAAGTTTGATTGAAGTATTGATGTAAGATGATTGTTCTGCACTATATCTATGTCAATCTAGTTATAGAATCTTGTTTTATTCATGCCTATCATAGTATTTTAGTGTGAATTGGTGTGACTTGATTCATGACCTTGAAAGGGGTAAATTGGCTAAGATTTGTACATAATGTTGAAAGTTGAATGTAACCTATTGGTGCACTTAGAAAGTAAATCTCCTATGACTAAAGTGTAAGGTATGGTATTGATGAAAGGTTGTTATTCTGTTATCCTTACACTTGATGAGGCATGAATAGTCTAGGATAATGATGATGTTATTTTGTTGATTGAAAATCTAGTTCTCATGAAAGCACTATTAAGGTAAGGTGAAAGTTCTACTCACTTATTAATGTTAATTATAAGGTTGAAAGTACATTCTCATCCTTAATGAATCTATGAGCCATTTTGATGGATTGTATTGAACGAAAGATAGAGCATGCCTTCATACATGTAAATACAATTCAAAGACTAATGATGTTAATTTGGGAATTAATTCTAAGCACCGAGTGGATCTGGACAATAAGGAAAAGGCCCCTCCGCCAATGAAATAGACTGGGTCATCCAAGTGATACTCATGAGATGGAAACTCCTCCACCAATGCAATAGGGCTAGTTTCTAGAAGCAATCTCCCTATCCCAAAACTATGTGCCAACATAGGACTTAGCTAGGGGATCCACCTTATAGCTATACATTTTAGTTCTACCTTAGGCAAGTAGAACACTTTCTTCGGTGTGGGGTTGCACGACACCGGATTCCATGTAGCTCACATAGTTTATGTAGGTTGTAATTATTCTTCCCTATGTAATGAGATTATGAATGAGACATGAACTAGACTATGACTTCTTGGTGAGTTTTCTTAGTAGGAGTGGGGGTATGGGACTTCACTTCCACATTGCACAAGTAAGCTTAGTATGATGTTGTAGGATGGTTTCTTTATGTTGTGATGAGACACAAATGAATGTATGCATGTGTAATGAATGGATAGTTACTTTGAATGACTTCCCTTATATTCAAATGATATACATGACTAATTCTCTACTTATGAATATTGAATGTGATGAGGTTTAAAGGTAATATGTGTGACCAAGGTATCTCCAAAGGGGTGCTTAGTAGGGTTGGTATTATGGAATGCCAACCATACATTGCACAAGTACACCTTAGGGGTAGCTAAGGTGAAGACTTTACTATGTTATGATTATAATTGTGATGTTGACTTGTATCTTATGTTTATGTTACAAATTGGTTTCCAAAACCTCATAAACGCATATATTTCACTAAAATGTCCTTTTAGCATGTTTTAAGGTTTTTATGCATATTTCCATACTTGGTACATATTATGTGCTAACCCCTCTTTCCCTTCTACTTCACTATGAGTGTAGGTTCCGGTCGTTGATACTTACTACTTCCTTGAAGGTGAAGCTTGGGTCGACTATTCCCCTGGCTTGGTGAGTCCTCAAGTTCGAGGACAAATTTCTATTGATTCTAGTCTCTAGTTTACTTCCTATGTGCTAGACTATATTGTATTTCCTATTTTTGGAGACTTATTGATGTAAATGGCTTGACCCAATTTTGTACTCTTATGTTTAGATGGTGATTGAGACCAAGTCTAGTTCTTCTTTTTCCTTATATGAAGAAGATTGACTTCTATTGTAAAGTTTTAAATTTCCGCTTTATTTCAATGACTTATGTAGTGATGATTCTAGAGGCTTGTATCAGACCCCTTTGGGGTCAAGTATACAATGTTACGTCTACGGGGTACTCCCGGGTCGTGACACTCTACCAGGATGGACCATTGGTTGGACCACTGTATGTGGACCAGGTTTGTCCGTTGGCCCTAACAACTTTTAAGTTAGGGTCATTTTGATCTTTTCCCTATGTGTTGGACCCCTAAACTACCTTGTTTAACCTCTAAACTATGTCGTTTTTGTCAGTTTTAGCCTAGTAACTTAATTAGAAGTTACCCTAACCAATCATTCACCAAACTCTAGCTAAATTCAGAGAAAAATATAGGAAAGGTCGAGGAGCCTCTCAAGATCATGCTACAAGGTTTTCATCAGTTCCAACCCCAAAAAATAAAATTCTCCTTCAATTTTGTCACCAGGTATTTGGGATTTCACTAGTGAGATCCTTTCACCTATTAGGTCCCTAGGATTCAGTCAGATTCTTGATTCCCTCCATATTATCTAGACTTAGGGTTTCTAGAATTTCAGCATATTACTATGATTAGTTGTTTTAACATTCCTAATCAGATTGTCATGTCTAGGTATTGTTTTTGCGTAGATTCTTGCATAAACTCAGAACCCTAGTTATGTAGTTCTTTTAGTTTATGAATTACATTAGTGAGGATAGATAAAAAGATATACATGACTTAGTTTTTTAATGTTTCATTATGAGAAATAAATGTTGTATTTTCAGATTAGCATGTCAGATTGTTGAGCTATCCAGTTTACTTTAGTTATGTTATAATTTACGCATATTCAGTTGGATGTTGGCTTTAAATAGAGTTGGACTAGGGTCAGTCTCCCTCATAGTTCCAGAACTACGTTCTCCTATAGGTTAAGTCCCCTCTGTGGGAATTAGTTTTAGTTAACACGGTAGTCATGCCTCTATACCAATATCAGGGTATATTGGGTCCTCTCGATGGGGTGTATACATCGGACTCCACACTTAGCTCAGGTGGTTTTTTTCCAGTTATTAGTAACTCCCAAAGTCAGATTCTAGTGCATTGACCAGGGTACCAGTTACAGTTATGTATTCAGTTTCAGCATGTATAAATTTTGTCATTCCATTTAGTTAGTTCATGTTCAGTGTTTTCCGTATAGTATCATGCTCATCTTATATCATTGCTCAGTTATATGCTTTGTTCATGTATGTATATTGTTCAGATTTTTCTATCCTGCATTCTCAGTACCTTACAATTATTGACGCATACTCTGCGCTACATCTTCTCGTGATGTAGGTTCAGGTCCTCAACATTAAGATCACGCATAGATCTGTTCCCAATCAGCAGTTTAAGAATATCAGTGGTGAGTCCTCATTGTTCCAAGACGATTGATATGATTATGTTTGTACTCGCAGTCTTTAGTTTCAGTCTTTGCTTGATTTAGCTGGGGCATGTCCCAGCATCTCTAGTCAGTTAGAGGCTTTATTTCAGACATAGTTAGATTCAGTTTTAGGTTTCAAGTTTGATATTTTAGTTGTCATTAAACTCATAGATTTTTTATTTCGACAATAATGGGTATTCCATATCATTTTAGTTTTATGATGATTTAAGCTTCTGGATAGTACTTTCTTAATTCAGTTATCTTTAAGTACGGTTATGATATGCCAGCAGGGTATGCTTGGGGTCACTCATGATTTTATGTCCCGTGTTTACTCCTTGGGGGTAGCTTCGGGGAGTGAAAAACTTTGTATCAGAGCAATAGGTTTAAGCGTTCTAGGATGTCTGAAAAGCCACACTAAGTAGAGTCCTTTTCATGGGTGTGAAGTGCACCACATCTAATAAAAGGGAGTCTACGAAGTGTTTTAGGAAAACTTCAGATTGTTGATATTCTTATCCTGCGTGGGAATCATCTCTCTTTCTAATCCATCGTTATGCATTTTCTATTATCATTCTTCCTCATAAAGCTTATAAAAGGACTATGAATGCCCGCAATGCTAACGCAACTCCTCATGTCTCAAATAAAGATTTTTGGAACGCCATTCAACTTCTGGCTCAGAGTGTGACCAACCAGAACAATCAGCAGGCCCCAGTTCTTACTAACACAAATATTGGGTCACTTGTAACTATAGTTCTGGATTTAGTTAGGATGAACCCACTTGAGTTTCTAGGGTCGCAGGTTGGTGAGGATCCACAGATCTTCATTGATGAGGTAAAGAAAATATTTGGAGTGATGCAAGTGACTAGTAATGATAGGGTAGAGTTGTCATCCTACCAACTTAAGGAAGTAGCTCACATCTGGTTTACTCAATGGAAAGAAAACAGGGGTACGAATGTAGCTCCTATAAATTGGGAGTGGTTTAGTGAGACTTTTCTTGACTGGTTCTTCCCAAGAGAGTTGAGGGAGGCAAAAGCTTAAGAGTTCATGAATTTGAGGCAAGGTAGCAAGTCAGTCCAAGAGTACAGACTCAAGTTGACCCACCTCTTCAGGTATACTCCTCACATGGTTGCTGATCCAAGGGGACAAATGAATAAGTTTTTGTATGGGGTATTCGACTTAGTAAAAAGCACAGTGCATGAATGCTATGTTGCTAGAAGAACATCCATAGGCTCGTGACTCATGCTCAGCAGGTAGAGAGAGATAAGTTTATGGAACATGCTAAGGACAATAAGAAGGCTAGTACAGGTAACTATGAGTATTCTCAGCAGAAATCGAGTGGTGGAAATTGCTCTCAATTCAAGCATAAATCTTTAGCTCCAGCACCTTAATCAACTAGTGTTCCATCCTCCAGGTATCTACACGATCAGAAAGGTACGACATCAAGCTCTAAGTCTCAGGGGAGTATTTTAGGTAATTGGACCTCCCCAAGTTGTCCTAAGTATGGTAAGAACCATCCATAAGAGTGTCTTGCAGGGAAAGAAGGATGTTTTGGGTCTGGTCAGTTTGGCCATACTTTGAGAGATTGTCCTTCTTCTAAACTGGGACAGGGAGGTGACAATGGTAAGCCTCAGTCTACAACTTCATTAGCACCTACAGGTCGCCCGACTCAGCAGGGTAACTCATCTGGTACAGTTGGCGGTCAGCACCAGAACAAGTTTTATGCTCTTCAGGCTCTCCAAGTCAAGGAAGATTCTCCTGATGTGGTCATTGGTATGTTACGAGAGATGTTTATACTTTTTTAGAATCAGGGGCTACTCTTTCCTTTGTAACTCCCTATAAAGCAGTAAACTTTGGTGTCAGTCCAGAAACTCTCTCAGAACCCTTCTCAGTCTCTACTCCACTCGGTGATGTAGTTATAGCTAGATGGGTATACAAATATCATCCTGTCATTGTCTCTCAGAAATTCACCTAAGAAGATCTTGTAGAGTTAGATATGGTTGACTTAGATGTCGTTCTAGGCATGGATTTGTTACATTCCAGTTATGCCTCAGTTGATTGTAGAACTAGGATCGTTCATTTTCAGTTTCCACACGAGCCAATCCTAGAGTGGAAGGGTAGTAGCTCAGTTCTTATGGGTCTATTCATTTATTTACTTAAGGTCGGAAAGATTATTAATAAGGGTTGTCTCTATCATCTAGGTTAGATTAAGGATTGAAGCTCCAAAACCCTAACTCTTAAGTCAGTTCATGAGTTTCTAGAAGTGTTTCTAGAAGATCTTCCTAGAGTTCCTCCTGAAAGGGAAATTTAGTTTTGAATTAATCTCCTTCCAAATACCCAACCTAATACTATTCCTCCTAAAAGAATGGCTCCAACTGAGCTTAAAGAATTGATAGAGCAGTTAAAAGACCTTCAGATAATGGCTTCATCAGACCTAGTATCTCCCTATGGGGTGCGCCTTCGTTGTTCGTGAAAAAGAAAGACAGTTCTATTAGGATGTTCATTGACTATCGGTAGTTGAACAATGTCACAATCAAGAATAAGTATCCTATCCCCAGTATTGATGACTTGTTTGACCAACTTCAGGATGCCAGTCATTTCTCGAAGATAGACCTCTCATCCGATTATCATCAGCTCAAAGACATAGATAGTGACATTCTGAAAATAGTGTTCAGAACTCGGTATGGTCATTATGAATATGCATTTATCTCATTTGGACTAACCAATGCTCCTGCATCTTTCATGGATTTGATGAATAAGGTGTTCAAGCAGTATTTTGACTTGTTCGTTATCATATTTATTGATGATATCGTCATTTACTCTATGAATGATAAAGAACATACGACTCATTTAAGGGTTGTCATGCAAACTCTTAAAGATCGCCAGTTATTCGCTAAGTTTAGCAAATGTGAGTTTTGGTTGCAATCTGTTGATTTTCTTGGGCATATAGTATCTAGCGAAGAGATCCGAGTGGATACTCAGAAAATAGAGGCAATGAAACAATGCCCCAAGCATACCTCTCCTACAGAAATCAAAAGTTTCTTGGGTTTGGTGGTTTATTACAGAAGGTTTGTGGAAGGATTTTCATCCGTAGCTTCTCCATTGACTAAGTTAACTCAGAAAAAGGTTAAGTTTCAGTGGTTAGATAAGTGTGAGAAGAGCTTCATAGAACTGAAAACTAGGTTGACGACAACTCCTATTTTGACTCTACCACAGGGTTCAAATGGATCTGTTATCTATTGTGATGCATCCAAAGTCTGCCTAGGTTGTGTGTTGATGCATCGAGGTAAAGTTATAGCCTATGCTTCTAGAAAGGTTAAGGCGCATGAAAAGAACTATCCAACTTATGATCTCAAGTTTGCAGCAGTGGTATTTTCCCTTAAAATTTGGAGGCATTGATTTTATGGTGTTCACGTAGATGTGTTCACAGACCATAAAAGCCTTCAGTATGTGTTCACCTAGAAATATTTGAATCTTTGCCAGAGGATATGACTTCATTTCCTCAAGGACTATGATATGAATGTACTTTTCCATCCTTATAAGGCCAATGTAGTAGAAGATGCTCTTAGCAGACTATCTATGGGTAGTGTAGCACATGTTGAGGAAGAAAGGAAGAAACTAGCGAAGGATGATCACCGGCTTGCTCGCTTAGGAGTTTGCCTCATGAGCATATGAGATGATGGTGTAACAGTTCAGAGTGGGTTAGAATATTTATTCGTATTGGAGGTTAAGGGAAAATAAGACAGTGATCCTATATTGCTTCAACTGAAGGGTGCAATTCATCAGTAGAGGGTTGAGGTTTTCTCCTGGGGGAGATTGTGTGCTTCGCTATCAGGGTCATTTATGTGTTCCTAAGGTGGGTTAGTTGATATAGAAAATTCTTGTAAAAGCCCATAACTCTAGGTATTCTATTCATCCAGGTGCCACTAAGATGTACCATGATCTACGGGAAGTCTTTTGGTAGAATGACTTGAAAAGAGATATATCAAATTTCATGGCTAAGTACCCCAATTGTCAGGAAGTGAAGGTAGAACATCAAAAACCAGGAGGTATGACTCAAGAGTTCAACATTCCTACTTGGAAGTGGGAAGTGATAAACATGGACTTCATTACAGGTTTACCTCGAACCTGCAGACAACTTTACTCCAGTTGGGTGATAGTAGACAGAGTTACTAAGTCTGCTAACTTTTTGGCTGTCAAGACTACATATTTTGTAGAGGACTACGCCAAGCTTTACATTAATGAGATAGTCAGGTTGCATAAGTTTCCTTTGTCTATCATCCTGGATAGAGATCCTCAGTTTACCTCTCATTTCTTGAAGTCATTTCAGAAAGGTCTTGGTACTCAGGTTAATCTCAGCACAACATTTCATCCACATACAGATAGTTAGGTAGAGCGTACCAGTCACACCTTAAGGACATGTTGAGAGCTTCTGTTATCCACTTCAAGGGTAGTTGGGATAATCACCTTCCTCTTATAGAGTTCGCCTATAATATTACCTACCATTCAAGTATTTAGATGGCCCCTTATGAGGCATTACATAGACATAGATGTAGATCTACAATTGGTTGGTTTGAAGTAGTTGAAGTAGCCTTGATAGGGCAAGATTCGATTCATGATGCCATACAAAAAGTTCAACTAATTAGAGACAGACTTAAGACAGCCCAGAGTTGCCAGAAGTCCTGTGCAGATTTAAGGAGAAGGGACTTGGAGTTCCAAATTACTGATTGAGTTTTCCTGAAAGAGTCACTTATGAAATGGTAATGAGATTTGGCAAGAAAGGGAAGCTCATACCAATATATGTAGGCCCTTACAGGATTTTGAAAAGAGATTGTAAGGTTGCTTATGAGTTAGAGTTTCCAGCAGAACTAGCAGCAGTGCATCCGGTGTTTCACATTTAATTGTTGAAGAAGTGTGTGGGTGATCCAGCATACATAGTACTATTGGAAAGTGTGGTTGTGAAGGATAGTCTAACTTATGAGGATGTGCCAGTTGAGATTCTTGTTCGTCAGGTTCGAAGGTTTAGAAACAAAGAAGTCGATTCAGTTAAGGTTTTGTGAAGGAGTAAGTTTGTAAAGGGAGCTACTTGGGAAGCAGAAATAGCCATGAAGGCCAAGTATCCTTATCTCTTTCCTTTTGATTCCATTCCTGAGGTAATAGTTCCTCTCCAGTCTTTCAGTTACTCATGCGTAGATTGAATCTTAGTATCATGTTCCTTCAGCTATACTTGCATTTTCAGCGTAATTGCATATTTCGATACTTAGCTCAGTTAGATTTCAGTTTTGAGTATTTAGTGGTAGGGTATGCATCTCTTTAACTCCATGTTCATCTAGTTTACTCTTCATTTGAGGACTAATGTTCCCAAGGGTGAGATAATGTAAAACCCCCAGTATTCTAGACATACTAAAATGCAGATTCCATAAGTTGCAAGGGCAACCAATGGTGCTACCTACAGACCGTACGTGTGGTCCATGGTTGGCCACATGCAGCTCCATTCTCAAAACCCAAGAATTTTTCAGCCAAGTGTTGAACCACTCCAATAACTAAGAACCGTAGGTAGGACCACAGTGCGTGGACCAGGTCTGTGGTCCAGACTCCCCAGGTCCCAAGAAAATTCAGCTAAATCTAGAACCACGCCAGGACCTACGGACTGTAGGTGGGACCATGATCCGTGGACCAGGCCCCTGTTTCAGACTCCCCAGGTCCGAGCCTCTGAAGACAATCGACAACTGACTAAGACTGACCGTAGGTGGAACCATAGTCCGTGGAGCAGGTTCGTCGGTTAGCCCCGACACCTTTTATGTTAGGGTCATTTCGGTCTTTTCCCTATGCGTTGGACCCCTAAACTACATCGTTTAACACCTAAACTACGTCGTTTTAATTAGTTTTAGCCTAGTAACTTAATAAGAAGTTACCTTAATCAATCATTCACCAAAGATCAAGCAAAACTTAGAGCAAAAAAGAGAGAAAGTCGAGTACCCCCTCAAGAACACACAACAATGTTTTCATCAGTTCCAACCCCGAAATCAAAAGATTTCTTCATGAATTTTGTCACCAGGTATGTGGGATTTCACTAGTGGGTCCCTTTCAACCATTAGGTCCCTAGAATTCAATCAGATTCTTGATTCCCTCCATATTATTTAAACCTAGGGTTTCTAGAATTCTAGCAGATTACTATGATTTAGTTATTTTAGCGTTCCTAATCAGATTATCATGTCATGGTATTGTTTCTGCGTAGATTTTTGCATAAACTCAGAACCCTTGTTATGTAGTTCTGTAGTTGATGAATTACCTTACCTAGGACAGAGAAACATATATACGTGCCTCAGTTTTCGAATGTTTCATTATTAGAAATAAATGTTCCATTTTCAAATTTGCATGTCAGATAGCTGAGCTATCTACTTTACTTTAGTTATGTTATAATTTATACATATTCAGTTGGGAGTGAGCCTTATACCGAGTTGGACTAGGGTATGTTACCATCATAGTCCTAGAACTACGTACCCCCATAGGTTAAGCCACTTATGTGGGCATCTATTTTAGTGATCAGGCCAGTCAAGCCTTTCTAACTCTGGCAGGGTATACTGGGTCCTCTCATGGGGCATATAAATCGGACTCCACATTTAGCTCATGCGGTTTTATGTCGGTTATTAGTAGCTCCCACAGTAAGATTCTAGTGCATTGACCTAGGTACCAGTTACAATTCAACATTCTGATTCAGCATGTACAAACTTAGTCATTGCATTAAGTTAGTTCAGGTTCAATGTTTTCCGTATTGTATCATGCTCGTCTTATATAATTGCTCAGTTATATGCTTTGTGCATTTTTGTATATTGTTCAGCTTTATTCTATCCTTCATGCTCAATACCTTTCAAGTATTGATGTATACTCTGCGCTACATCTTCTCGGGTTGTAGGTTCAGCTCCTCAGCATTAAGATCACGCGTAAATTTGCTCCCGATCTCCAGTTCAGCTACTTAAGTGGTGAGTCGCCATTCTTCGAGGATGATTGACATGATTATCTTTCTACTTTCTGTCTTTGGTTTTAGTTTTTGCTAGATTTAGCTCGGGCATGTTCTAGCATCTCTAGTCAGTTAGAGGCTTTATTTTAGACATAGTTAGATTCAGTTTTAGCTTTGGAGTTTGATATTTTAGTTGTCATTAAACTCACAGATTATTTATTCAGATAGTAATGGGTATTCCCTATAATTTCAGTTTGATGATGATTTAAAGTTTCCGCTCATTACTTTCTTAATTTAGTTATCTTTAAATATGCTTCTTAATTTAGTTATCTTTAAGTATGCTTATGATATTCTAACACGGTTAGCTAAGGGTCACTCGTGATTCTAGGTCCCGTGTTTAAGCCCTAAATGTAGCTTCAGGGCATTACATTTATCATAATGAATATCTACTAGAGCTAAAAACTAGTGCAACTGACCTTCAAAAGTAATAACACATGTTTGAAGAATGTTCTCCAAAGCCTGAATAGTCCTCCAAGACAAACCGCCAGTGTGTGGATGAAAAGACATACTGAACTCTACTTGGGTACCTAACTTTCCTGAATAGACCTCAAGAAATATGAACATAAGTGACTACCATGATCTGAAATGATAGACACTAGCATCCTATGTTAATAGGCAATCTCCTAAATGTAAATTTTAGCTGTTCTCTGTAAATTGTAGGTCGTCTGAACCAGTAGAAAATGAGCAGATAGGTTTATCGATCCATGAACAAACAAATAGAATCAAAACTCTAAAAAGTACATGGAAAGCCTACCATAAAGTCCATAGGTATGCACTTCCACTTCCATTCTAGAATGGGTAGCTGCTGGGTAAAACCACTTGGCCTCTAGGACTTGTACATCAATGGGTGACACTTTAAGCACCTTGCAACAATTGTAAAAATGTCCTTCTTCATCCCATACCACCAATATTGTTGCCTGATATCATTGTACATCTTCCTAGAAGTGTGGTGTATTGAATATCTAGAAAATAGGACTCCTCCGAGATCACCCTAACCAAATTTCCAACTCTAGGAACACAGATACGACCCTCAATCATAAAAAATACCTTTAGGATTTAAGGTCTCCTTCCAAGACTTCTCTTTAAGCATCCTATCTCGAATAACTCTCAACCTCAAATCCTCTAGTGGTTAATTCTGAATCTACTCTACCTTAGAAGATCTAGCCTCTACATAAGCAAGGATCGTGTCGAGCTAAGAAATATCAAGTCGGACCATCTGGTTGGCTAAAGACCTGACGTATAAAGTAAAACCGTCATTCCTCCATAGCTAAGAAAGCTAAAATCCCCATACTCTCTACCTTTTGGTTCACAACATACGCTAACATATTAGCCTTTCCCGGGTGATAAATGATCAAAATATCATAGTCCTTCATCAACTGCAGCCACCAATGATATCTAAGAATAATGTCCCTCTAGCTAAAAATGTACTAAAGACTGTAGTATTCGGTTAATGTCTCACAATAAGTTTAATACAAGTAGTGCCTTCAAATCTTCAACATGAAGGATCCTACCACAAACTCTAATTCATGAGCGGGGTAGTTCTTGTTGTGAAATTTTAACTGCCATGAAGCATATGTAATAACCCTACCTTGTTGAATCAACACACAAGCTAGGCAAACAACAGAAGCTTCATGGTAAACTGTAAGCCCATAGCCCTCAATTGGAATAGTAAGAATAAGCGCTAAATTCAACAAAGCCTTGAGCTTTAAAAAGCTTGTCTGACACTCACCAGGCCATTGAAAGGGACATTCTTATGAGTGAACTTAGTCAATGGTGCCATAGTAAAAAAAATCACTCCACAAATTGTCTATAGTAATTTGATAATCAGATGAAACTATCAAATTTAGTAGGAGAAGTAGTTCTTGATCCACCATGAACTACCTCATTCTTCGACAAACCCATAATAATCCCATTCTTGGACAAGACATGTCTCAAGAACGCTACATACTCATTCAAAAACTCATACTTAGTGAAATTGCAATAGTATAAACCCTAGATGATGCTAATATAGTTACCTACTCCTTGAGTAGAATAGAATGTTGATAAATACTATCGAAAAGGAGTCGAAATAGGGCTTGAACATACGGTTCATCAACTATTTGAATGCCAGTGGGTAATTAGTTAACAAAAAAGACATGACTAAAAACTCATAATGGTCGCATCGAGCCCTAAAAGCAGTCTTCGAGATACCCACCACCTGAATCCTCAACTAGCAGTGTCTATACATCATATCTATCTTTAAAAACATTGATGCTCCCTAAAGCTGGTCAAACAAATCATCAATACACATCATAAGATACATGTTCTTGTTGGTCACCTTGTTCAACTGCATGTATTAAATGCACATAGGCAAGGTAACATACTTCTTCAAAAAAAAAAGGACAAGAGCACCCCATAAAGACACACTGGGTCTAATCAAACCCTTACCTAAAAAGGTGATGTAGCTTGTCCTTAAGCTCCTTCAACTCAGCTAGAGCCATCTGATATGGAAAACTAATAATACAATATGTGCCGACTCAATATCAATGCCAAAATCAATATCATAATCAAGAGGGAGAGTGGGTAGAGAGGTAAGGAACACATCAACAAAATCTCCAAACACAAAATCTAATTCGACAAGAGTTTAGGAACTATTATCACAAACATAATTTTTATAATCTATACGTCTCTTCGCTACTAACTGTCGCTCCATGAAAAAAGTGAACACACCGCTCGACATATGGCTATCGATATTTGTCCACACCAGTTGAGGAATGCCAGATATGTACAAGATAAGAATCTTAGAAAAGCAATCCAAGATTACATGATACTAAGATAGCCAATTCATGCCTAGAATCATGTAAAACTCCTTCGTATCTAACACGATCATGTCCACCCAAATATATACCCCAAGATCGTCACCAAACAAAGTTTATACACTTGATCCATTTCTAAAGAGTCACTTACAGGGCTAGCAACACACATAGAAACATGTAATCATTCATAAAATAACTCCAACCACACAACATAAAAATTAGACATATATGAAAATGTAGACCCCAGATCAAATAAGGTATAAGCTGGATGATGAGAGATGGAGATTGTACAATACCAAAAGTCTTGGCCTATTGCCTTCCCAAAAAAGAATACATAAGGTTGTGTGCACTTAAACACCTAAAATTTCGGATTAAGGACAACCTCGACCACCTTGGGAACCATCTTTCCACCCCATACACCTCTCATAGTTGACTAAACCGAGGTTGTAGGGGCCTCAACTTGTTGAACCTATTGTTTAAAAGGACAATCTCTATGAAATCTCTAGAAAAGTTGCACAACTCACAAACATGTAACAACCCCTGCCTAAAGCTACCTACTGAGATGACTTGGCTGGAAATAAATTGCCATAGCAACATGAATACCCCAATTGTATACCCCGAGAAGGCTGACCCATAGCATTTCTACCCTTAATACTAGTACCTAAAGAGCCACCATTTATAATTTGAAGAATCTCTTAAAGTTTCCTACTTGGGTAAAACTGATGTGGGTAAACTCTGAGTAGGAACTCTCAACCATAGGGATGTGACCCACTAAAAACACCTAGGAAGCAGGGTGTGTTCTCATTGCCTAGAATGTCCTAGTGATGTATCCCCTCAATAGTGTGTGCATGGTCAACTATCAGAATAAATGAACAGGGTAAAACCACTATCTTCTTTGTAGATAACAAAAGTCAAAAGTCCAACCCTAGAACTAATCTCCACACCCACTCCTACTCTGTCGGCATAACCAAAGTCACATACCAAGATTGCTCAAGGAATCATGTCTCATACTCTGCAACTGATAGTGATTCCTACATCAAGTTAGTGAACTTAACCCAAAACCACTCCCTCAGGATGCGAGGTACATATTTCTCCAACAAAGCCTAGGAGTATTGAGCCTAAGTTATTGTAGGTCACCTAGTTAGTCTGGACTCAAGATAAGACCTACATCATTACATTGCTCACCCATCCATCTAGAAACTCATCGGCATCCTCGCCAACAACACCTGTGAACCTAGGAGAACCCAATTTGATTAATCGTCCCTAAATATTTTACTACTCTAATGGTATGTCAGTCCTACATACCATATACGGAGCAACTGTTAGAATTGGCTTAATCACTAAGTGAGGAGCCTAAACACTAGGATGTTCCCTTGGAATCTTAACACGTAGTGCCACTATCTTGGCTAAAGTCTGAGCCTCATGTTTAAAAAAGGGTTCAACTAAAGTATTAGGCAAACTCATTACCTTGGACATACCCTCCATGAAGTTGAGGATCTTTGCCGATGTGCCTTGCAGAACTTGTGCGGCCACGAGTCCTGGTAGGGGCTGGTCTTTACCAATACCCTCTTACTAATGATGAACATGTTCAACCTCTATATTGGCCTTGATGATGGTGTCCAATCCAATTATTGGGCTGGTATTGTACCCATTACTTTACCTCATCCTCGACCTCTACCTCTATATGGGGCTCCACTTGAAAGTGTTGAAGGCTATCACCCACCATGGATGATCTTGTCCTAGACATATAAGAAAGAAAATACAAGAAAATTTTAGTTATTGTGAAAATCACATACACAAGATAAGAAACAAGAAATAATGAAGTATTTCGTAGAATGCCCGATTGACTCTTAAATAATGGATGCATAGTTCATCGTAGCAATATTGAGACTCTACTAGACACTTGATCTGATACTGGTAAGACCGGTGAGCCTAAAGATTTGATACCACGTTGTCATGACCTGAAATCAAGCTATGATAATGCCTACTATAACCCCCCTCCCCCCGTGGAAAGCCACAAACCAAAACAAGATAAAGCATAAGACTACCATTAAATAGAAAAAAAAGAAGAGACTAGAATAATAAAGATACAAAATAGGGCCCATAGCATAGATATGTATATATGATAAAATGTATGTTAAATAGGCCCCAAAGTGACTGAGAAAGAAAAACTATACAAAATAACCGAATCGCAAACCAGGTGTCACAAGTATAGGAGAGTCTAAGTACAAAAAGGAATATACACAATAGAACTGACTAATAAAAATACAAAATACAAGTCTGCTTTAAAGAGGGAAAACGACAAGTCTCTAGACATTAGGATCTCACGTCGATCCAAGTCTATGACATCCACAGAAGATTCGTTGCTTGATGAGTCGCAAATTTTGACTCCTTTAGGGCTTGATATTTAGATTTTTAGTGTCCTCAATGCCTATTTAATTCTCTAAACTGATGTTTAAATTCTAATTCGCAGCAACGAAGGCAAAAGAGTAAGGCAAGGACATTACCGGGTAAAGAGGAAAGAAAAAAGTTGAAGAAAAGAAAGACTGATGATCGCCAAAGCCACTCGGCAACTCGCCAAATGGTTCTTCAGTTCGCCAAAAGTTCCAGTAGGCTAGCCTTGAACAAAGACAACTCGGTGATTGAAAGGGTAAATCGGCAAACCGCTGACAAGACCGAAGAAGAATGTTATGATCGCGTAAAGTCACTGAATGAAAGTTTGGAAAAGCCAAGTCAAGAAGACAATGCAAAGGAGAATTCGGTGCATCGCCGACCTGGTCGGTGAGGCCCGACTTACTTCATTGTTTTTCTCCGAAAATGAAAATCTGGAAGTGTATAAATGTGATTTTGAAAAAGAGAGTTAGAAGAGTTCTGAGTTTTTGGAGAGTTTCTACATTGGGTTTTGGATCCTTAACACTGTTCTTTGAGTTTTTGAGTAGAAATTTAGGGTTTTATTGTTTTTACACTTAATTCAAGAATTTTGAAGACTTGTGGATTGTCATCCAAATTGATGGAAAACAAAGTTGGTAACTATTTCTTGCTCTTTATTATGTGTGGCTATAAACCCCATACTTGGGGGTGTGATTATGTGATTGAATGCTTCAATTAGCTTATGAGTGTTAATATTTACTAATTTTATTGTTGATTTGAAGTGGGTTCTATTAGTAATTGAGTTTTCATTAATAAATTGTAGTTGCAAATGCATTCAGGCCTAGTATTCGAAACTTGCTTGAGAAAGAGGTCTTAAAATTAAAGCTATTAATGGATGATTGTAGTTATTAGGTTATTATGGATTTAGCTTGAGAAAGTGGGTCAAAATTCAATCCCAGCAATCTAACTTGAAAAAGTAGATTAATTGAGGTATTGTGTTGTTTATAAGTGTTATGCTTGTCGAGGTTCGAGAGAACTCGCTTGATTCACGATAGTGGATTGAGAAATGTCTATTTCACTTAAAGCCTAGCTTACCCACTAAGATTGAATGACTTTTAGTAGCAATTCATCACCCATATAGCGTAAGTGGTGTTCAATCGATCACATTCCCAAGGATCCCTCTCTACTTGACTACTCCCATTTATTCATACTTGTTAATTGTCACTCTAATCCCCCAATTTGACATTAATTATCAAACCCCTGCCATTTACTTTAATTGTTACAAAAATATCTACCTCTACAAACTATTTGAACACGCTTTTCACTTCGTAAATGAATTCTTTACTTTCTCATTCCTTGAGGGATCGACCCTAACTATTAGTTGGGCTTATACTTAATTGTGACCGCCTACCCTTAGAATCGGATGATGTGTAGTTGAGTGTAATCATTTCTCAATGAGGGTGGTTCGTTGTTGGAGTTGCATCAAAAAAGATGCAGAAGAGTAGTATGTGTACCAAAACATTGGAGGTACTCAGTAGGCATCATAAGTCCACCGAGCTCAAAAAGATAATAAATATACATAAGCAACAAGATAGATCCAACGGGGAGTCTTATATAATGCTAAAAGCAAGCCCACACGATGGACACAAAAAACAACAACAATTCTAACTATACAAGCCAATCAATGACACGCATACAAACACACAGTGAGATTTGATGTACATGTGGCATGTGCATGTATAAAGAAAAAGTTTTTTCAAATATTTTATTGGTAGTCCTGTGGACCCCCCGAGAGAACTACAAAACTCAGCTCGACTACAGATGGAATAAAAGTAAAGCCTGAAATTCAATCTATGGAACACCATAGTTAATCAACATATGCATAGAAAGGAAAAAAACATGCATTTTCTTCTATAAATTCAGTTTTCATTTGTGAAATCAGCCATCTCGTTCCCTCAGATCTAAAACAAGTTTAAAACATGGTAAAACCAGAAAGTATCCTAAAAACCTCATTTCCCTCAAAGCTCGATGAAATATGCAAACAGTATATGTCATGAACATGATTGGACATAAAAACAATTAAGTAATCCTCAAAACAGCCATACCACACATAAAACTGGGTAAAAACCCGTTATAGCAAATTCGTACAAACCTAGAACTCCAGGTCGACCAAGTCTAAAGTATCAAGTCCAAAACAATTCAATTAATAGAGAGATATATCAAAAATGACCAAAAGTGCATAGAAATCACAAAAGCAATCATCGCACATAAAATCTAAGTTCCACACCACCTCAGAGCATTCTAAGGATTTATAATTAAAACCAAGCTTAAAATCAACCTAGCATAAGACTTATCAACTAAGTTACTAAGGAAAATAATCCAAAATTGCAAAAATGTCAAGTAAGGATCATGCAAGCCTATGGACGAATCCTCAATCCTTTCTAACGAATAAAACTACTCAAATTTATATTTAATTATGATAAACAAAGTCTAAAAGAGGAAAACCATAACCTAGTTCAAGGATGAAACCATAGTTGAATCTCTACTCGGCTAGTTTTGCCTTATAAACAACCTCAGAATATTACATCAATACATCAATAAGGATGGTCATATAATTGGTAAAATATCCAAACCAGAAATTAGCTAAAAAAATTATCTCTAAAATGATCATACGAAATTATTAAAATAATTCCATCATTATGCTTTCCTCGAGAAGAGGATCATATGTGAGGATTCTGGGCAGAGACGGGATTTAATTTGGACCTGAAATGGTCTAATTTCTATACTTGAAAAATTCATATTCAAGAGATAAAAGGTTTTAAATGGAAATGAATTACAAAATTAAAGCTACAATTGATATTAGAAGTTGAAACGGAAGAAAATTACTTTTGAATCACATTAATTTGGTGAGAAACCAACAAAATCACTAAGAATCGGGTTCTTTTCCAAATAGGGTTCTTTATAAAGAATGGAAGAGGATAATGAATTAAATCATTAGTAATCACCACAAAAGCGGTCAAGTGGTTACTTAAGGGGATGCCCCTAATGCGGTTAGCTGTCCTCTAAAGCGACCACACTCTAAGAGGCTCCTACCGCAAAGGTGGTAGCCAGGCTGCTTAAGCGGGTACTAAAAAAGCGGTCAAGCAGCTGCTAAGGAGGGCCCTTCTTCCTAAATCCCTTCTGCTAAGGCGGCCGTTGCTTCCTAAAGTGGCACACAGGCCGCCTAAGAGGCTACCTCTAAAGAAGTCTAGGGGCGCTAAGGTGGTGCAATAGAAACTATTTTATCAACAGTTGGAGTAAAAATATTTCATGCTTTAAATGGACCTTCAAGATTCATTCAGAGTCTGATAAACGAAAATCAAGAATGCCACACAAACTGAAATTACATATGGGACTAGATGAAATCAATGAAAACACCAACAGAGGTCGTCTAATTAAAATGTTGAATCAAGTCAACACTTACAAGGCAAACACAACAACAATATGTGCAACGTTAGAAAGTCATCATGATCACCTTGGTATCTAAACAAAAGTTCATTCTAGACCAAAATTGGCCTTTTAGAGATAACTGTGAAAGCAAAATTCTCATCCTAGTTCATTTATCAAGAATGTTAACTGAAGTAAAAATTTTGCCAAGCTTCAAAACTAAAATGCATAATGGCTCAAACTTGCATCGAAAGTCTTGAGACCCAAAGATGCCTTTGCCACTAGAAAAATATAGCACTTCTAGAGCTGATGGAGCCAATTAAAGACTTATCCAACACCTAAATATCCAGAGACTGAGTTAAGTCATCTCTTTCACCTCAAAAAGCATTCCACCCATCCCTAGTCAATACAAAGAAAACAAGGATACTATGGGGATGTTCTAAATAGTAAAAGCATACAAAACACATAAATGACCTCAAGGGTCATTGCAACATCTACTTCTAAAAGGATTTTGTCCATAAAAGCGAAACAAAACAAAGGTACTTGAATTCTCGGAAAGATGAGGATATCGCGTTAGCATGCCAATCTCATCCTCCAATGGATCATCCTCGACTACACGATGCCTCCATTAAACCTTCAATCACAAAATCTCCATCGATTACAACCTCCTTAAATGCTTGTCTACAATAGTTAGGGGCTTCTCCTCAAATTCCAGCGACTCATCAAGTTGAACTCTATCTCACTGAAGCACGAGAAAATCATCAGGAATATACTATCTTAACATAGAGACATAAAAGACGGGGTGAACACTCGAAAGAACTGGAGGTAAGCCTAACTTATAAGCCACTTATCTAATCCGCCTATGTATATAATAAGGGCCAAGAAACCTAGGGCTAAGCTTTCCCTTCCTCCTGAACCTCATCACACCCTTCTTGGAGAATAGTCACAGAAACATATCCCGTCATCCACCATGAACTCCAAGGCCAGAACTCTTTAAATTGTATAGCTCTTTTGCCTACTCTTGGTAGTACGCAATTGCTCCTAAATCATATGAACACTATCCATAGAATAACAAAGAAATTCGATTCCCCACGACCTAGCCCCAAAACAATCAAACCAGCCAACTAGAGAACAACATGTCCTACCAAACAGTGCCTCAAATAATGCCATATGAATACTCCAATCGTAGCTATTATTGTACGTACACTCCCCTGAGCCAAAAACTATTCCTACTAACCTCTGAAAGCAATAACATATGCCTGAAACATGTCCTCCAAGACCTGAATAGTCCTCGTAGATTGGCCATCACTCTAAGGATCAAAATTCATATTGATCTCAACTAAGATACCCAATTGTAATTTAATAGACCTATAGAAATGCGAAGCGAACTAAGTATCACAATCTGAAATGATATACACCGACACCCTATACAAACAAAAAAGGTAGTTTTGCAGTCCTATTTCTACCCTAAAATAGGTAGCCACTGGGTCAAACAATCCGACCTTTGGTGCTCCTATTTAACCTGCTAAGAGTTCCAACACCTAACCACAAAAGCCATAATGTCCCTATTAATCCCACACTACCAGTAGTTCTACCTTGAATCATGATACATCTTTACACCAGTAGGTAGAATAGAATATTTAGAACAACGATATTTCTCCAAGATTAGCTTGATCAAATCTCCAAGTCTAGAAACATAGATATGACCATTAATCCTCAAATCTCCAAGTCCAGAAACATATGTTGACTTATATAGCTTACACAACATTTGATCTTTTCCTTTAATTTCAAAACCCTCTAGTTGGTCCATATAAACATCCTCCTCGAGGTCTCCATTAAGAAAGACAGTTTCACATCCATTTGATTAAACTCTAAATAATAATGACCTACCAAAGAAAAAACAATTGTTAATGAGTCTTTCTTTGAGTGTATCCCTTGGCAACAAGTTTGGCTTTATATCGTTCAGTATTACCATTAGAATCGCGTTTTGTCTTGAAGACCCATCTACACCCAATTCTTTTAGAACTTTTTGGTAATTGAACAACATCCTAGACTTTGTTGTATTCCATGGATTTTTACTTTTCATATATAACATCAATCCATTTATCAGACTCAGTGCTTTCTATGTCCAGTGAAAATGAAAATGGATCTTTATTAATTCAAATGTCAAAATCTGACTATTCCAAATAAATCGCATAATCAACTGAAATTGCAGATTTTCTTTCTCTTTGAGATTTTCTTAATGGAACTGTTTGTGGTTCATTTGAGTCATATACATATCAATTAGTTCCTTCTTGAACTGTTTCACCCAAACATTGTTCAACATTGTTAAAGTATTTTTCAACAAGAGGAACAACATTTGTTATTGGTGTGGAAGTAGATACATTCATGCGTAATGGAATATTTACCCTTGCCTTACTAATTTACACATTTTGTCATTCAACATTACCACTAACTTCACCATTCTCAATGAATTTTGTATTACCAGTTTTAACAATTTTCGAACTATGATTGGGATAGTAAAACCTATACCCTTTAGATTTCACTGGATAACCAATAAAGTAACCACTTACCATTCGGTATGTAATTTATTTTCATGTGGATTATAAACTCTAGCTTCCGCTTGACAACCCCAAACATGCAGCTTTCTCAAACTAGGCTTCCTTCCGGTCCACAGTTCAAAAGGGGTCTTTGGAACTGCCTTAGTAGGAATCCTATTCAATAAATATACAACGGTTTTAAGAGTATACATCCACAATGATTTGTTTAATGAGGAATTACTCATCATACTCCTATCCATATTGATAAGTGTTCAATTATGCCTTTCTGCAACACCATTTTGTTGAGGTGTTCCTTGCATAGAATATTGTGCACATATGCCAAGCTCTTAGAGAAAATTTTCAAATGGACCTACACATTATCCCGATTGGTTATACTTTTCATAATATTCACCACCTCTATTTGACCTAATGATTTTCACTTTCCTATCTAATTGTCTTTCAATCTCATTAACGTACACTTTGAGAGCGTCCACTGCTTGAGATTTTTCTTTCAACAATTCAATAAATCCATAATGTGAAAAATCAACGATAAAAGTGAAAAAATATTTTTCTCCACCAAAAGATGGAACATCAAAGGGTCCGCAAATTTCAGTGTGTATAATTTCAAGAAGCTGAGTACTCCTTGTTGCACCTTTTTGGTATGCTTGGTTTGCTTTCCTTTAATGCAATCCAAACATATTTCAAGGTCATTGAAATTCAGATTTGGAAGAATCTTATTCTTTGCTAATTTTTGTAATCTTTCTTTGGATACATGACCCAAAGGTTTATGCCACAAATAAGCAGAACTTTCATTTAGTGAACTACGTTGAATTTCAACATTTTGATGAATAGTAAGAAGTGATTAAAAAAAATTATTATTGAGTTTCAATCTATATAAACCATCAATAAGAACACCAGAACTATATAAAATATTATTTATTTAAATTGAAACATTCATGTCCAAACATAAAATAATATCTAAAAACATTAATTCTTGAAAGAGAAATAAAATTCCTAGAAACTAAAGGAACATAAAGAATTTGTAATATATCAAGGTGATGTCCAGTCTCCAAGATCAACCGATAAGTCCATATGCCTTCAATTTAAACCTTCATATGATTTCCCATGAACAGGAAATCCTAATTTAGATTTGTAGTTTGGATCGTAGTCAATCCCTGCAACATAGTCGATACATGAGTAGTTGCACCTGAATCGAGGCACCAAGTATTATTAGGAACTTCTACTAAATTCTATTCGGAACATACAAAAGCACTAAATGTACCTTTCTTTACTAACCAAGATTTACGTTTTAGGTAATCTTTCTTATAGAGTCATTCCTTTTTGCAGAAATGACACATATCAACCTTAAGTTCCTTATGAGCATCCTATGGAACTTTAGCAGGTGCTTTATTTTTCTTAAACTAGTTGTCCTTCACATAAAGTCCTTTACCAGCTCATTGACCCATGAGGTTAATCGAATGACCTCCTTGTTTCTTAAGTCTTGACTCATCTTGACTAAGCATACTAGACAATTCACTAACATCCCACTTATCCTTAATAGTGTTATAGTTAATTTGGAATGGTCCATACTCAAGAGGCAATGAGTTCTGAATAAACTGAGCCAAGAAGGTGTCATCCACTTTCATCCCAAAGGTCTGAAGTCTTGCTGCAGTGCTAGTCATCTCGATGATATGACTTTGCATACTGTGCGACCCATCAAACTTCATGGTCTTGAGTTTAGCCATTAGTTTACCAGCGAGAGACTTATCAGTAGAACGAAAATGCTCTTCCACAAACTTAAAGTATTCCCTGGCACTTTCTATTTGTGTAATAGTACTATTAATGTTGTTAGCATGAATCATTCGCATGAACATAATACTCAATATTTAGAACGGTCCCATGATTTATTAAAAAACTTCTCATCCTCACATCTCTTATCAGTAATGGCATTAGGTTTGTCATTCAGCAGAGCCAAGTCAAGATCCATCACACCTAAGTGGAACTGAACTTGTTCATGCCATTCAGAGAAGTTCAATCTATTGAACAAAGTAACAGACAAAGCATGCAAATCAAAAGGAATAAGTGAAAAATAGATATACATGCTCACAAATAAAAAAATAATGTGAATTTATTAAAAGGATAAAAATATATCATAATTCTCCTTTGGGTAGATATTACGACACATTATCATATATTAAATGCCATTTTTATCTGTAATAGGTAATCGAATATTTTTAATCAAATTTATACGGCATCTTTGGATATACAATATATGTTTGACTAAGAAATATTAACTTACCTCATAATTTTCACTATTCGTAGAATCATAGATTCACCTTTGGGTAAATTCTTAAGTTCTAGTAATGGTGAAAGTCAATTTATCTATTTATTTTTCAATATAGGCATTTAATTAATTTTCATAGATAAATGACAATTTTATGAAAGCATATTTTTCTTAACCATACTAGTTTGGTCACTTTGGTGACTAACAAGTTATTTGTATACAAATGCACACATAATATCATAAATTCTTTTGAATGTGAATAATTTTATACATTTTAGTTTGGCAACTTTGGTGACAAACTATCAATGTAAAGATAAGTGAGCCCTCTTTCAAACGCCACCGAGTTTTCCTACTTCTATGCTCGGAATAAAAAGTTATGCCCAAAATAGTTAAGCCCTTTCAGGCAGAGCATCTTCACGACCCACTTGACGGGTTGTGGTACTCTAAACGACACGTGAAGACCTTCTAGTGAGTCAATTCAGTAGTTTTAAGTCAGGGTCATTCCAGTCTTTTCCTAATTATTTTAACTCAATACAACATCGTTTTACCTTCTACCCAAAGCCAATATAATGATTTTTAGCCCCAAAATCTCTCAATTTAATTATTCTATCAAATTTCCAAAAGAAGATCAAGTCATCCTTTCAAATATTTCTCCCTCTAAAGTTTGAAGAAGAAGGCTACGATTTCAAGCCAAGTCTCCTATTCCAACATCAATTTCAAGGCGTTGGCATCAAGGTATTATATCTTTCACCTATTGAGTTCATTCCTCCACAGGGTTCCTGAATTCTCCAATTTTGCAAGGTAGAATCTCCAATTGAAGTTAGGATTTTTACTCAATCTCATGGGTTCTTTTCAATTATGATATTATTGATTGATTTATCTCTTTTTATCCTTGAATTGAATAAATTGCATGTTTATAGGTTGAATCCACATGAACCCATGTAAAATCCTTGTTTTCTAAAATTTATCATATGATGAGCTTTTGAATCAATAAAGATAAGTTTAGGAAGATAATGCATGTTCTTTATGAAATTGATGAAAAATGATTTAAGTTGCTTTGAGAATAAAGCATCCATGTTGTTGTTGTTGTGTTGTGAAAGGATTTCTCATATTAACAAGAAGGCATGATTGTGAAAGGTTTTCTCACATAAAGGATTCTTTGAATTGAAAGGTTTTCTCAACATCACTTTTAATCAAGATTAAGGAGCTATTCGAATGAAACCTAGCTTTGATTGGTTGCTTAATTGTACTTTTACAAGGATGATAATATGACATTAGCTTGGATTTGTTACTTAATTGTGTCTTTCCATAGATAATGAGACAAGTTAAGATAAATTACTATTCCATGGGATTTACGCTTAGCACCGATAGTATATTAAGATGGAAGCTCTCGCGTAGCTAGAGGCTGGCTTTCTAGTAGCAATCTCCTTGTCCCATACCTATGTGCCCCCATAGGCTTATTCTATTAGATAGACATTACCTAGTTGATTCATGTAAGCTAGAAGTTCCTGGTCTTACCTTTGAAAGTAGGACTCATATTTTCGGTGTGGGATAGACACAAGATTCCATGTTAAAGGTAAATCTTCCACCAGAATGAACTAAGGTTACTTCTAGAAGTATTTCATGATAGTTTTAAAGATGTTAGCTTGAATTGACCATGTTTTATGATTTATGTTTTCTAACCCTTTACCTCATGTTTAATCTTGGTCATTGCATGCCTTGAAAAGGTTCTTTTAGCATGATTTCATACTTTTATACATTGATATCATACTTGGTACATTTTTGTACAAATGCATACTCTTACCTACATTCTTTTAAAAATGTAAGGTCTGACGCTCCAATTACACATCACCATGGCTAGAGTTAACTATAGTATTTTTGAAGATTGGTGAGTCCTCATGTTCCGAGGACCGAGATTTATTGCTTATTGTGTTTACTTCATTTCTGTATTGTATATGATGTACGGGTTACGTCCCGATCAATTTTAATGTACTAGATGACTTTGACTCTATGTTAGACTTCCACTACATTTTATAAACTCTTTTGTTATGAAATTATCTTTTAAAATCTTTGGATTTTCTGTTATCCTGTTTAATGTATGCTAAGTGGCTTGTTTAGGGCCCCTCAAGGTCCTGTATGCCATGTTGACATGCACACTCTCAAAAAGTAGTAACAAAAGATTATGGATATTTGGGTTCCTTCTTTGTATTGTTGCCGAAGATCATGTGTCACATTCACCAAGATTCAAACAATTGGATTAACAATGCAAATTCTAGGACACCGCATACATGAATTCAAGTAAGACGTCACCACACATGACACTTAATAATATACTCATTTAGCACATCCCGAAGAGATCAAAAGTGTTTGTGTGATGTTCATTGCAAGGTTCATATCAAAACGTATTAAGTAAACAAATGATTCAAAGAGATCGCCAAAGAGTGCAATCATATTGATTTTATTCTTGAAACACAAAAACTTTACATCACGATCAGCATGAGTACTATCACTCGAAGAAAATGGATTTTTAACAAAAGAATATAATTCCGGTTAGTATAAGTATATTTATAACGTACAAAGAAGTACAATCGCTAAAAGACAATTTTAATGTACTATTAGTAAAGCAACAATATCCGGACCTCAAAAAAAGATTATACCTAGTCGTTAATAATAAAAAAATTGGTACATATTTTTACTTTCCCCTTTTATTCTCCACAAAAGACTTATTACTCCCTTATATTACCCCAACCCCGTACTGCTGTTCTCCCATTACCCCCACCACCTACTTATGGTCTCCAATTACCCCCACCCCTCCATAAGGGAACATAACAAAGAACTCTTCTCGATTTTTCTGCAGACACAAAGCACATGCTCACCCACTCCTCCACACTTCCGAAAAGATACATATGTTTCTCCACCAAAACGTGACTTCCATCTCATCCACTAGAAATAGAGTTACCTAAGGGAGTGAATAACTCAAATCCTTAATTAGAGTGACTCTTAAGTTCCATTGCAAAACTGATTTGTTGGAGAAAAATCAGCAAACCAAACCACAATAATGGTTGCACTGTTCCTAAAATCCAGGTTTGTTTGCCAAAATTAAGTTATAGCTCTCTATTTAAGGCCTTTAAAAAGGAAATCAATGTCTATTTTTTTAATTGAAAAAGTCAGATTTTCCTATTTACTTCAAATTTCACAAAAAAATTGAATGTCTTCGCTATGTGTGATAGTAACTTGACATATTCTTGGACTTTCCTTCTCTTGAAAGTAAGTTTAGGTTTTTTTGACTATGAATTATTATGTGTAAATTATGATTTTGACCAATTTTTGAGTTTATGCTTTATGCTTCATTATTTTTTTAGTATGATTTTGGTGCACATTGTCACGCCTCGAGGGTAACCCCCTTGACGTAACACGGGACCTAGGATAACGAGTGACCCCACGCTAACCCTGAGTCTTGCATATCAAGCATACTAAAAAATTGAGTAAAACATATACTATTGATGAGTACACAAATTGGACTCAATGAGGGCTTTATTTCAATAGAAATAGTGTCCTCAAATGCTTATTTTATCTCAATATCTGATGAAAACTCTTAAGTTTCAGGTATTTGAAGTTTGAGTGAAAGCATGGATACTTATGTGCAAAAAGGAACAAAAAGGCTGAAGAGAACGAAGAAACTGAAGCCTGAGCTTCGCCAAGCACACTTGGCGAGTGGCCGAAGGGACATACTTCACCATTTGTTCTAGTACGCGAAGCCATGAAGGAAGAGGATCAAAAAGGCAATGAAAGGAGCAGTCGGTGTGTCACCGAACAGTTCCAAAAAGCAGGGATCTACCGCCCAATGATCTAGGACACAAATATGCTGAAGGCAAAGCACAAAAGGTGATGAACTAGAACAAGGGTGAATCACCGAGTCGATCACCGATCGTGACTAACCTCGCAAAACGATCTGCCGCAACACTATTTTCTGAAACTATAAATACTAGTTGTAGTTTTATTTTATAAAAGAGGTTGAACATTAATATAGTTTTTACCTTAGGATACTATTTTTCCTGGTATTTTTCTCTCAAATTTGGACAGGGTTTTAGGGAGACTTGAAGAGAGGAGGAGTTCATCTTACCCAAATTTGAAGTGGGTATTCTCCATTTTTCTTCCGTTTCTTACATCAAGGTTTTATTTCTTACACCCATTTGATTTTGTTATCATTTTAGGTGTAATTTCTTATTTCTTGATGTGTTGCTAAAAACTCCCATTCTTGGGGTGAGATTTAGCAAATATGTGTTGAGATTTTTGTTGGGTTCTGCTTGCTGATAGGTTAGAGGTATTTTAATGGTGATTTAACCTAGTGGTTGTGGTTTAATTTAATGAGTTTGAAGTTGCAAATACAAAATCACCCATGTATTTTTGACCTGCTCGAGAGAGAGGTCGTGAAACCAAGATCGCTAAATTGATGGCCTATGGAGTGGGTCGACATGAGGTTCAGCCCGAGAGTTGAGCCCTAGTCCCATATCCTAACACTCAGCTCGAGAGAGTAAGTGAGGTAAGGCGTAGGCTGGCCTTCATGCAGAAAATGGGTGTCCGAGAGGAACCCATTTGAAACGGGGTAAGTTGCCTGAGAAGGAACTTATTTCCATTTAAAGCTTAGCCTATTTACTATTATCTTGCAAATTTCCTATCGAACGTATGTACCTAATGATTTATATCTATATATATTGTGGTCACACCCCAAGAACTTCTCTCCATATTTGAATTTTCTCTTTATTTTTGTTGTTTTAGCTATATTTGTGACAAACCCCCATTGATATTTGACACATTGGTGTCACCCCCTTTAATTTATTATGCATTCATTGGTGAAAATCTTTAGTTACGATTAGTTTTAGCACATTTGCGCTTAAGCAGTAATTTTCACTCCCACTCCCTTGGGACTTGACCCCAACCGTTGGTTGGGTTATTATACTATTGCACGATCGTAGACACTTGCATTGGAAGTTGTGTCATTGATTACGCAAACATCAAAATCGCACCGCTGCCGGGGAGTGGTGTTACATGAAAGTTTTGTTTTTTGGTTTCAGTCAAATTCTGCTTTCAATAATCGTAGTTTACTAATCTTATTTTTAGTTTTGTTTTTCTTAAAATTAGTTGGTGTATGTAGGTTCCCTGACCATGGCTGAGGAAAATGATGGAAACCCGGCAGAGATAAAGTAAGAAGTCGAGAAGGACTTCACATTACCCACACTGGGCACTCAGTTGCACGAGTTGGCCACCAAAATAACAGAGGTGGAAAACCAGTTTAAAAATCAAGGGAGGTACATACCTCCCCATGAGAGGGAGCAGTCTAGATGCAGGGAGAACAACCGTGTCGAGGACACACTTCAAACCATTGAAAGAGAATATTAAAGTGTTGAATCAAGTGATTGGATCCCACTCTAGATCACTTTAACTAATCAGGTCACTCCTGAGTTTTCCAATGCCGCATCGCCACCCAAATGACATATTGGGGTTACCTAGTGATATTAGGGTTAACCCCAATACCAGAGAATGAGATCGGAATTGCGTCGTGCTACAACGTAAAATAAGACGCTTATTTGGAGGAAACCTAAGGTTTTAAATGTTTAGTATTTTACTTTTATAAATAATGGTGTGTTGATGTTGCAGGTTAAAATGCGGAAAATATGGAAAATTTCCGGCTGGCGAGTAGGAATCCCATTTTGCAAGTCGCCAAATTTGTCTGCGAGCCAAACTAGATCCGCTGTTTAGCTCAATGCAAGTGCTATACAGAGCCTATAAAACTCGGCAAACTCGAAAGGCAGCTCAGTGAATCGCCAAAACTATTTGGCGATCTGAACTCAGTATGCCGATTTAACCCCCAAGATATTGACGATCTACAGAAAAGGCGGGATAAATGACAACTCGGCGTTGCACCGAGTGGGTCGGCGTTGTGCTGAGTGGGTCGGCGTGTGCGACTAACATTGCCAAATGGACAAGAACTGAACGGTTATATAAAGGCCAAAGGTCAAAATATTTTAAACTCCTCATTTTCCCTCGTTTCAAACTCTTCACAATCACACCAAAGGTATATTTCCTAGATTTTTGCTTAACATTAGTATAGTAGTTGATAATTAGTGCTTGGGGTTAGATTTCTTTGCTGCCTAGCATTTCAAAAGCAAATTTTATCGACATTAAAGGTTAGTCCGTAAAACCCTGAATTTATATTGAATGTTTTGTACTCATTTACGATGATTGTATTCTAGTGATGTGTGATGGGCCTCTCTGATAGGATTAGAACGATTACATGCCTATTTTAATTTGAAAATCTTGCCTGTGTTGTCTGATTGTTGAATGCTCGTAATCTTTCTGCTTTTTAATGAGTTGGGTCATGATTGCACGTTGGTTTGATTGATTGGGTGAAGTCTAAGTAGCCCATGTTTGTGCTAATATATAAAAAATTTGCTCAATCATAGATAGGGTGACACTACTCTTAAGAGCAAACATAGTCAAATGGGAAAATGCTGCAAGTCCGGGAGAAATCTGAGTATTCTGGGGTGATGGGTAGTATGGGTCTTGATTAAATTTCGTTAGTGCATGCTTTGATTTTTCTTTCTGGGTTTGCGGGATTGAATTCGAGAAGATGGATTGAAAATGGGAACGTTGGACCATTTGGCGAGCTGGGTCGAGCTCACCGAATCATTGGGTTGTTCGTCCATTGTCTCCATCTCACCCTTTGTATTCTACCCCAGAAACCCGTATGTAGTGTAACTTTCGGCGGACAAACTCTTGTTTGCCGAAAGGAGTCTCTTATCGCCGACTTGCCTTAATGTTCAGCCAATTCGTCGGCGAGCCCGATTTAGTTAGCCGAATTGGTTCGGTGATTGGCCGACTTGATCGACGAGTCTATCTGCAGAGAAAGTCATTGTTCCCGAATTTAAGTTGTTTTCTTATCCTTTCTCGATCTTTTGCAGATAAGGTGCACACTAATTTAACCGAGTAACCATAGAAAAAGGGCAAAGGCATTACGATCAATGATGGATGATCAAATCCTCCAAAGAGTAAAAGGGATGACCTCTAGACGGGAGATAAAGGAAAACGAAAAAATCATGTAGCTAGGAAGGGAACAAATGTTGAACCAATTTTTTCTTAGCCGGAGGATGAGCAACTGTTGATAAATCGAAGGAATTAACTAAGGGCTATAACTCAGCCCACTTCTACCAGAACACCTTCAGCTGCCACTCCCCCGATTACCGAATCAGTGACAACCCCAACACCACCTCCAGTGGCCCATGAACTCCCCGTAGCTCCACCTCCACCCAGTTTGCTAAAAAGATAAAAAGGCGATGATTTACGAACCATTCTAGAAGAAAAGTTACTATCTGTAGAGGGCTTGAAAGGCAAGCACGCTTAGGTGTTTGACACACTCAGATATCATAAATTTGAGCAGTTCACTAGGCCACGGGGTCCCTACATTCCTTCCTGGGTCTGGGAATTCTACTTATCCTATGGAGAGTTATCCCAAAGATAAGAAGAAGGCTAGTGATTTTCGACCGGTGAAGTCGATTATGGTTAGAGGCAAGAAGGTGGAGTGTCACAACGAGTATAATAATATTGTATTGGGTCGACCGCTGCACTCGGTATTGCCCTACTAGGGTTTTCCTATTGTTCCATCCGTGGTTGCTTGTGAGAGCAGACAAGGGGAGACACCTAAGGTTTCAGCATTAAAAGCCTAAATAGCAGAGTTGAAGAAGGACGTAGCCTATTTAAAGGCTACCAACTTCACTACACTGATGCAGGGAGCTGATAACAGGGATGCTCCTAAGATTGTGCGGATTCCTCGGGCTACTACTGGAGATGTGCAAAGGGATGATGCAGGACATGCAGAATCAAAGACAGAGACCGAAGAGGAGCAGATAGCATTGCACGAAGAGGTAGTAAGCGAAAGCCAAGAGGAAAGCATATTCAGAGACTTGCCGAATCTTGTAGAGATGGTTGTGCGAGCGGCAACTGATGAGTCCACAAATTGGACTCATTTAGGGGTTAATTTTAATAGAAATAGTGTCCTAAAATGTTTATTTTGTTTCAATATATGATGAAAACTCTTAAGTTTCAAGTATTTAAAGTTTTAGTGGAAGCATGGACACTTAGGCGCAAAAAGGAACAAAAAGGCTAAAATGAATGAAGAACTTAAAGCCTGGGCATCGCAAAGCACACTTGGTGATTTGCCAAAGGGACACACTCCGCCTTTTATTCTAGTACGCGAAGCCCTGATGGAGTAGGATAAAAAAAGCGATCAAATGAGCAATCGGTACTTCGCCAAATAGTTCCGCGAAGTAGTACTATGTTGCCCAATGACACAGAGCACGACCATGCTCAAGGCTAGTGCAAGGCGTCGATGAACAACACCAAAGGGTGAATCACCGAGTTAATCGGCAATTCCGACTAACCTCGTCGAAAGATTCACCAGTACTATTTTCTGAAGTCTATAAATACTAAAGTTGTTGTTGATTTTTAGAAGTCGAACATTTATTTTAATTTTTACAATAGAATAGTACTTTCTGGGATATTTTTGCTCATGTTTGGAGAGGGTTTTTGAGAGACTTTAAGTAAGAAGGATTTCATCTTCCCCAAGTTGGAAGTGGATCTTCTCCATTCTTCTCCCTTTGCTTAAATCAAGGTTTAATACCTTATACCCATTTGATATTAGTATCATTTTAGGTGTATTTTGTTATTTCTTGATGTGTGGCTAAAAACCCCATTCTTGGGGTGTGATTTAGCAAATATGTGTTGATGTTATTGTTGGGTCTTGCTTGCTGATAGGTTGGATGTATTTTAATGGTGATTTCACCTAGTGGTTGTGGTTTAATCTAATTGGTTTCTAGTTTCAATTACAAAACCACCGATGTGTTATCGGCTTGCCCGAGATGGAAGTTGTGAAACCAAGACAGCTAGACTGATGGCCTAAGGAGTGGGCCGATATGAGGTTCAGCCCAAGAGGGTGAGCCCTAGTCCAATATCCTAACACTCAGCTCGAGAGAGTGAGTGGGGTAAAGCGTGGGCTAGCCTTCATGCGGCCAATGGGTGTCCGAGAGGAACGCATTTGAAATGGGGTAAGTCGCTCGAGAGGGAACTTATTTCCATATAAAACTTAGCCTAATCACTATTATCTTGCAAATTTCCTATCGAAAGCACGTACCAAACGATTTATCTCTACTTGTATTGCGGTCACACCCAAAGAACTTATCCCCATACTTGATTTTCTTATTATTTTTGTTGGTTTTTTACTACATGTGACAAAAACCCCATTTGATATTTGACACCTTTGTGTCACCCCTTTTAATTTACAATGTTTTTAATTGTTAATGTCTTTAGCTACGACTAGTTTGAACTTAATTTTATTTTTCTACTAATCCTCAAAACCACTCCCTTGGGACACGACCCCAACCCTTGGTTGGGTTAGTTTATTATCGACGATCGTAGACACTCGTACTGTAGGTTAGTGTTGTTGGTCACGATAAGCATCAAAATGGCACCGCTGTCGGGGATTGGTGTTATTTGAAAAATTTTAGAGTAATAGGATTTTTGTTCTTCTTAGTTGTAGTGTCACTAACTTTACTTTTAGTTTTGTTCTTCGTTGAAATGTCCATTTAGATGAGCATGGTTGAGTAGAGTAGGGGCAATTTGGTTGGAATGAGCCAAGGAGTCCAAAAGGACCTCATGTTGACCGCACTGGCATCTCAGCTAAACTACGTGGCCACAAAAATCTCATAGGTGGAAGTCCAATGCAACACCAAGGGGAGGTATATACCCCCTCATGAGCGGAGGAACTCTAGAGATAGGGGGAAAAATCGTGTCGAGGACACACTTCAAATCATTCTCCAAAAGATGACCGATCAAGATCGGGTGTTGGAAGAAATAAAAGAGAATATGAAGTGTTGAATCAAATGATTGGATCTCACTCTAGATCAATCCAGCTAATCAGGTCAATCCTGAGTTTTGTAGTGCCTCGTCTCCACCCAAATGACATGTTGGGGTCACCTAGTGACACTAGGGCAAACCCCAATAATGGAGAATGAGAAAGCACTTGCGTCGTTCCACGACGTTAACTACGGCGCTTCTTGGGAGGCAACCCAAGGTGATGTTGCTTTAAGTTATTCTATTCGAATAGTGGTGTGCTGATTTTGTAAATTAAAGCTAAGTGACAAAAATGTTGAAAAAATGCAAGTTGGCGAGCCAAGGGTCCAGTTGGCGAATCGCCGAACCTATCGGTGATTTTGATTTAATCCACCGTTGTGACCCCAAAAGGATGTCTTGTAAAACTTGGCGAGATGAGTATACGTTCGGCGCATCGCCGAGTTGATCGGTGACAAGACTAACGTCGTCGAATGGCTGAGCACTGAACGGTTATATAAAGGCCACAGGTCAAATTTTTGAATCACTCACTTTCCCTCGTTTCAAACTCCTCAAAATCACCCCAAAGGTACTTTTTCCTAGATTTTTGCTGTCCATTAGTATTTTAGTCAGTGACTAGTGTTTGGGGTTGGATTTCTTTGCCATCTAGCATTTCAGAAAGTAATTTGATCAACATGAAATGTTAGTCTCTAAATATCTGAACTTATTTTTGATAATTTTACACTCTCTTGAAATTATAGTATCAAGATGATGTGTGTTGAGCCTCTCTGATAAAAATAGGGTGTTGTTATGCTATTGTTAATTTGAAAGTTTTGACTGAAATGCTTTAATAGTCGATTGCCTTATTGTTTGTACTTTGATTTGGATGAACTTGAAATGTGTTTTGCGTAATCGTTGTTTGGTTGGTCATGCTAAATAATGAAATTGAAGTGGCCCTAATTTGTGCTAAATAATGAAAAGTGCTCAATGAAAGAATGGGTGACAACATTCCTAAGGGTAATCTTAGTTAAATAGCAAAATTTGGCAAAACCGGAAGAAGTCTGAGTATTCCAGGGTGATGGGAAGTATTGGGCTTGTGTAAATATCGTGTATGCATGCTTTGATTTTGTTCCAGGGCTTGTAAAGTCGATTCTAAGAATTGGGTTGAAATATAGGCACGTTGAATCATTCGGCGAGCTGGGTTTTGCTCGCCAAACGACTCGGCGGCTCGCCTACTTGTCTTAGATGACCCTCCATTCATGTGCATAGTGCTGAGATATTTGTAACTTTTGGCAGACACATTCATGATCGTCTAAAGTAGTGGGTCACTAGCCTTTAGGACTTTAGACCGCCCTTTGCATGCCCCATTTGACCTCTTTCACTGTATATTTTTGTGCACAACCTTGTTGTTGCCTAAAGTAGTTGGCGTCTCGCCAAATAGACTTTTTCATCTCTACTTTCCGTAGATTTCAAGATAATTCATTCGGCGAGTTTGACCTAGATCACCAAAGAGATTTGGCGATTCGCCGACTGGATCAGTGAGTCTTTCTACAATAAGATTCTCTGTGTTTAAGTTGAGTTTCGCCTAATCTCTGGATATTTTGCAGATATGGTACGCACAAACTTAAATGAGCCACCTCAGAAAAAGGTAAAGGGAATTATAATAAATGAAGGAGGATCACGTCCTTCACAGAAAAGAAAGCAAGATCTCCCACCGGGAGATAAAGGCAAATGAAAGAAGCATATTGCTAGAAAACGGTCAGCTATTGAGCCAAATTTTTCTGAGCCAGAAGATGAAAAACCCTTGGTTCACCGATACAATTGGCTCAGGGATAGACCTACATCAATACCTATCAAAGTTACATCATTTGCAACTCCTTCGACTACCGAATCAGTGTCAAACCCGACACCACCTTCAGTGGCCCCTGCACTCCCCATATCTCCACCTCCACCCAGATTGCTGATAAAATTGAAAGGCGATGGTTTATGAACTATTCAAGAAGAAAAGTTACTATATGTGGAGGGTTCAGAAGGTAAGCTTGCTGAGGTTCTTGACACGCTCAAGTATCATGATTTCGAGCAGTTCACTAGGCCACGGGGCCACTAGATCCCTTCCTAGGTTCGGGAATTCTACTTAGCCTATGGGGAATTGGTCCCGAAAAATATGAAAAAGGCTAGTGAGTTCCGACCGGTGAAGTCGGTTATGGTTTGAGGCAAGGAGGTAGAGTGTCACAGCGAGGATATTAATGTTGTACTAGGTCGATCGCTGCACTCGGTACTGCCCTACCAGGGTTTGCCTATCGTTCCATCCCTGGATGAATTAAGGGTTGGTTAGCTCCGATGATTTTTGACATCACCCCGAGGTGGTTGGGTGCAGGAACTCCAATTGAGAAGAGAGATATAAATATCGCCTCCCGGTACTGGTTTGGCTTCATTAGCAGCACTATCATGCCATCCCATAACGAGTCCATTCTACTTCATCCTAAGGCGACTTGCCCTAGTTCTATCATGGCAAGGAGGCGGATTGACCTAGGACTGTCAGTTTCACAGGATATGGCTATGAGAGACAAACAGACAACGACATCTCAGCCTTTTCCTATTCTGATCACCTAGTTATGTCGGCGTGTCGAAGTACCCCGGGACCCCGCCAATGATATAGAGGCCACCCCATGTTTTTCCACCGATATTTGGCATATAGAGGCCGAGTTCACACAAGAGAAGATTGACAGAAGGAGAGCATCCCCAGCGGATACGTCTCCAGAGGTCGATGTTGACTCGTTACCAGCAGAGGCATCCTCATCTACTCCAGCTTCGGAGCCTTCAGGTATACCCGTTCCTTCTTCCCCTTCACATACTCTAGGTACATCGTCTTCCTCCCAGCCTACCAGGATCACTCAGACCATTATCCTGAAGATAGGGATGTTTGCCTATTCAACTAATGTGACAGCTACCTGACTGAAGAGGTTCATTCCAGGGATAATCAACACGTCTATATTAGCAGCAGTTACCCCACTTCAGACCCTTGTTGATGCCCTGGCAGTGAGATTAATTGGTTGCGAGAGAAGACAATGGGATGCCTCTGATTTGGCAGCTTTAAAAGCTGAGAATATGAGTTTGAGAAAGGACGCATAGTACCTTAAGTCTACTGACTTCACTTTAGTAATAGAGAGGGAAGATTATGAGAATGCTCTTGAGACCACCGGACATGTGCAGGAGGATGGTACCGCACATGCAGAGTCTGATGCAGAGACTGATGAGGAGTTGATATCAATGGATGCTGAGGAGACACTCTGAGTAGAGATGAGGGCATATTCAGAGACTTGCCAGGTCATAAAGAGACAGTTGTGCAGCCGGTGATCCAGGCATTGCCGGTTGAGACGTCCGCAGCAGCTCCTAGAAGATATGGAACTACTATTCAGTCTGAAACTACTATGGGCACTAATTCCCATATTCAGACTACTCCATCAGCCACTACGACCCCGACAGAGAGAGAGACTACATAGACAGGACCTTTCTTCACCCCTTCTCTGTCTTTCTTTAATTTACCTTTTGGATTTTGTATTATTTGCATTTGAGGACAAAAGCTCCTCTTAGTGGTGGGATGAGGCCCACCTTGTTTTGCTTGTTTCGGATACTTGTGTTTTGGTGTACATTTGGGTTGTCTGTTTTTATTTGTGTTTTTAAAATAAAACTGCTTTGCGATTGTTTGAGCTTGTGGCTCCGTTTTCGTTTATTTTTTATTGTAAAATGATTTTAACCCTATTTTGACCCTTACAAATTTTATTGAATTTTTCGCACATTTCTGCCACCTCTCATGTGTTGAATGTGGCTGTTCTTTCGCAAAAAAATGAGTTTTGGTTTCGATAAATACCGATGACTTCAATAGCGCTTAGAATTGAACAAATATGAATGTACGACTACGATGAGACCAAATGAAGTAGCATAGACAATATGTGAACTCTTTTCATCTAGTTGTGATTAGCCATTTATCAAATCAATTCTCTTGTAATGACTGTTGCACAATAGCGAAGTGTGTAGTCTTGCTTGACTTAAGTGTCGATGCCGTGTGTGATGAGCTTTCTTTGAACCTTGCATGAATACACCTAGAATTTGCCATGTTAGTCTGATTCATTTAGAAAGGTGTGCTCTTAAAATGATCTTAGGTAACTTTAAAGAGTGTGAGCCAAATTTGACATATACCTCTTTTGTGGCCTACCTGTGAGTTTGTAAAACTCTTTTGAACACCCTTTGAGCCTTACCCTTCTTTGGAAGAAAACCTGTGAAAACCTAGACCTTTATCCAACCACCACCTATAATCCTCATGACTTTTTATTTAATCAATAGCCAACTTAAGCCAAAAGCTGAAGTTGGGTGTGTGGTGAAAAGGAAAAGGAGAAGTCAAGAAATGCAAGAAAAGTCTCCTCAACTCATGATGTTGCTAAAATAAATGGAAAACCTCCATAAAAAAAATGAAAAAGAAGATTGTGGAATAAAACTCCAAAAGAAATAAGTTTCCAAGTAATTCATGGAGTAAAGAATATGATGACTTAGAAGCACTAGAAGAAAAAATGATAGAAGAAGGTGAAAAAAAAAAGTGTTGAAAGCTCCACAATTCATGAGGATCGTTAGTCACTAAGCCTAAATGACCATACCTTTGCACTCACCCACATTACAAGCCTTAGAAAGACCTTTTTACTCTTGACCAAGTCGAACAGAAGGTTGATTGGAAAATGAGGGCACACCTATGGGTGAAAACATGCGTTGTGTTCCACTTTTGAGTGTGAGCATTGCATATGATTCCTGATCTTAAATTGATTTACCCATGTGCGTGAATATGGAATCATTCTTTGTGTGAGGGCATTCAGATACTGTTGTTAAGCTTGAACTTGCATTAGTAGCAAGTATTGTGAGCATGACAATCTTTGGTAATGGTGTGTCGCAACTTGAATCTTTGAGTACACAGTTGATCTTTACATGAGTAATTTGAGTCTTCTTGTATGCATTCATGATTGAGTATTGTGTAGCACTATTTGAGACATCCTTTTTGAACGGTAGAACTTAAGCTTGCTTGAGGAAAAGCAAAAGTTTAAGTTGGGGGTGTAGATGATTCCACAAATTGGACTCATTTAGGGCTTTATTTTAATAGAAATAGTGTCCTAAAATGTTTATTTTGTCTCAATATCTGATGAAAACTCTGAAGTTTCAGCTATTTGAAGTTTTAGTGGAAGCATGGACACTTAGGTGCAAAAAGGAACAAAAAGGCTGACATGAACGAAGAAATTGAAGCCTGAGCATCGCCAAGCACACTTGGCGATTCGCCGAAGGGACACACTCCGCCTTTTGTTCCAGTAGGCGAAGCCCTGAAGGAGAAGGATAAAAAAGGCAATGAAATAAGCAGTCGATGCTTCATCGAATAGTTCCACGAAGCAGTACTATGTCGCCTAATGACACAAAGCACGACCATGCTGAAGGCCAGTGCAAGATGGCGATGAACTACACCAAAGGGTGAATCGCCGATTTAATCAGCAATTTCGACTAACCTCGCCGAAAGATACGCCAGAACTATTTTCTGAAGTCTATAAATACTAAACTTGTTGTTAATTTTTATAAGTCGAACATTTATTTTAATTTTCACAATAGAATAGTACTTGTTGGGATATTTTCTCTCAAGTTTGGAGAGGGTTTTTGGGAGACTCGAAGTAGGAAGGATTTCATCTTCCCCAAGTTGGAAGTGGGTCTTCTCCATTGTTCTTCCGTTGCTTAAATCAAGGTTTAATTCCTTATACCCATTTGATTTTGGTATCATTTTAGGTGTATTTTGTTATTTCTTGATGTGTGGCTAAAAAAGCCATTATTGGGTGTGATTTAGCAAATATGTGTTGATATTATTATTGGATCTTTCTTGCTGATATGTTATATGTATTTTAATGGTTATTTCACCTAGTGGGTGTGGCTTAATCTAATGGGTTTGTAGTTGCAAATACAAAACCTACTATGTGTTTTCGACTTGCCCAAGAGGGAGGTTGTGAAACCAAGACTGCTAGACTGATGGCTGAAGGAGTGGGTTGACATGAGGTTCAGCCCGAGAGTGTGAGCCCTAGTCCCATATCCTAACACTCAGATCGAGAGAGTGAGTGGGGTAAGTCATAGGCTGGCCTTCATGCAGTAAATGGGTGTTCGATAGGAACGCATTTGAAACGGGGTAAGTTTCCCAATAGGGAACTTATTTCCATCTAAAGCATAGCCTAGTCACTATTATCTTGCAAATTTGCTATCGAAAGCATGTACCCAATGATTTATCTCAACTTGGATTGCCGTCACACCCCAAGAACTTGTTCCGATACTTGATTTTCTTGTTATTTTTGTTGTTTTTTTACTACATGTGACAAAAACCCCATTTGATATTTGACACCTTTGTGTCACCCCTTTTAATTTACAATGTTTTTAATTGTTAATGTATTTAGCTACGACTAGTTTGAACTTAATTTTATTTTTCTACTAATCCTCAAAACCACTCCCTTGGGACACGACCCCAACCCTTGGTTGGGTTAGTTTATTATCAACGATCGTAGACACTCGTACTGTAGGTTAGTGTTGTTGGTCACGATAAGCATCAAAATGGCACCGCTGTCGGGAATTGGTGTTATTTGAAAATTTTTAGAGTAATAGGATTTTTGTTCTTCTTAGTTGTAGTGTCACTAACTTTACTTTTAGTTTTGTTCTTCGTTGAAATGTCCATTTAGATGAGCATGGTTGAGTAGAGTAGTGGCAATTTGGTTGGAATGATCCAAGGAGTCCAAAAGGACCTCATGTTGACCGCAATGGCATCTCAGCTAAACTACTTGGCCACAAAAATCTCAAAGGTGGAAGTCCAATGCAACACCAAGGGGAGGTATATACCCCCTCATGAGCGGAGGA
>JAJOOD010009109.1:0-35856 GCA_029582525.1 Solanum tacnaense
ATACAAGAATGAGTAAAAGGCGTTTTTTGAAAAATCGGATTGCTCAACCCACTTTACGAAAGTTTGGTTGCGTAGATATCGAAGAAAATATGCAGGTTCAAAAAATAAATCGCCTGAAACGGACGTCCGAAGCCCGTGTTATGGCCATTTGAATTTCTTTTTTTCACAGCCACCTTCAATCTTTAACATGCTAAATTTTCTCATTATCGTAACTTTTAACTCGAATGTCTTTTTGACGCAATTTTTTTTTATTCCTCTTATTTTTGCGAGATCTATTTAAAAAACTTATTTCCTTTAATTGAATTTCCTTTTTATTTTCTCATCATATTTCTACTCATACAAGAATGAGTAAAAGGCGTTTTTTGAAAAATCGGATTGCTCAACCCACTTTACGAAAGTTTGGTTGCGTAGATATCGAAGAAAATATGCAGGTTCAAAAAATAAATCGCCTGAAACGGACGTCCGAAGCCCGTGTTATGGCCATTTGAATTTCTTTTTTTCACAGCCACCTTCAATCTTTAACATGCTAAATTTTCTCATTATCGTAACTTTTAACTCGAATGTCTTTTTGACGCAATTTTTTTTTATTCCTCTTATTTTTGCGAGATCTATTTAAAAAACTTATTTCCTTTAATTGAATTTCCTTTTTATTTTCTCATCATATTTCTACTCATACAAGAATGAGTAAAAGGCGTTTTTTGAAAAATCGGATTGCTCAACCCACTTTACGAAAGTTTGGTTGCGTAGATATCGAAGAAAATATGCAGGTTTAAAAAATAAATCGCCTGAAACGGACGTCCGAAGCCCGAGTTATGGCCATTTGAATTTCCTTTTTTCACAGCCACCTTCAATCTTTAACAAGCTGAATTTTCTAACTATCGTAACTTTTGACTCGAATGTCTTTTTTACGCAATTTTTTTTTATTCCTCGTATTGTTGCGATATCTATTTGAAAAACTTATTTCCTTTAATTGAATTTCCTTTTTATTTACTCATCATATTTCTACTCATACAAGAATGAGTAAAAGGCGTTTTTTGAAAAATTGAATTGCTCAACCCAGTTTATCACAGTTTGGTTGCGTAGATATTGAAAAAATATGCTGGTTGAAAAAAAAAATCGCCTGAAACGGACGTCCGAAGCCTGAGTTATGGCCGTTTCAATTTCCTTTGTACACAGCTACCTTCAATATTTAAGATGCTGAATTTTCAAATGATCGTAACTTTTGACTCGAATGTCCTTTTGACGCAATTTTTTTTTGATTCCTCTTATTTTTTCGAGATCTATTTGAAAAATTCGTTCTCTTTAATTGAATTTTCTTTTAATTTTTTCATCCTATTTCTAATCATATAAGAATGACTAAAATGCATTTTTTGCAAAATCGGACCGCTCAAACTGCCATACGACATTTTGGTTGCGTAGATATCGAAAAAATATGAATGTTCAAAAAAAAAATCGCATGAAACGGAAATTCGAAGCTCGAATTATGGCCGTTTGAATTTTCTTTTTATTTTCTCATCTTAATTCTACTCACCTAAGAATGAGTAAAAAGGCATTTTTTGAAAATTCGGCTCGCTCAAAGAGCCTTACGGCAGTTTGGTTGCGTAGATATCAAAAAAATACGCAGCTTCAAAAAAAAAATCGCCTGAAACGAACATCCGAAGCCCGAGATATGGCAGTTTGAATTTCCTTTTTTCACACCCACCTTCAATCTTTAACATGCTGAATATTCAAATGATCGTAACTTTTGAATCGATTGTCCTTTTGACGTAATTTTTTTTTTGATTCCTCTTATTTTTGCGAGATCTATTTGAAAAACTTATTTCCTTTAATTGAATTTCCTTTTTATTTTCTCATCATATATTTACTCATACAAAAATGAGTAAAATGCGTTTTTTGAAAAATCGGATTGCTCAAACCACTTTACAAAAGTTTGGTTGCGTAGATATCGAAGAAAATGTGCAGGTTCAAAAAAAAAATCGCCTGAAACGGAAGTCTGAAGCCCGAGTTATGGCCATTTGAATTTCCTTTTTTTCACAGCCACCTTCAATCTTTAACATGCTGAATTTTCTAATTATCGTAACTTTTGAATCGAATGTCTTTTTGACGCAATTTTTTTTTATTCCTCGTATTTTTGCGAGATCTATTTGAAAAACTTATTTCCTTTAATTGAATTTTCTTTTTATTTTCTCATCATATTTCTACTCATACAAGAATGAGTAAAATGTCTTTTTTGAAAAATTGGATTGCTCAACCCAGTTTACCACAGTTTGGTTGCGTAGATATCGAAAAAATATGCTGGTTGAAAAAAAAAATCGCCTGAAACGGACGTCCGAAGCCCGAGTCATGGCCGTTTCAATTTCCTTTGTACACAGCTACCTTCAATCTTTAAGATGCTGAATTTTCAAATGATCGTAACTTTTGACTCGAATGTCCTTTTGACGCAATTTTTTTATTGATTCCTCGTATTTATTCGAGATCTATTTGAAAAATTCGTTCTCTTTAGTTGAATTTCCTTTTTATTTTTTCATCCTATTTCTAATCATATAAGAATGAGTAAAATGCATTTTTTGAAAAATCTGACCGCTCAAACCGACATACGACCTTTTGGTTGCGTAGATATCGAAAAAATATGAATGTTCAAAAAAAAAATCGCCTAAAACGGACATCCGAATCCCGAGTTATGGCTATTTGAAATTCTTTTTTTTTTCAAAGCTACCTTCAATATTTAAAATGCTGAATTTTCAAATGATCGTAACTTTTGACTCGAATGTCCTTTTGACGCAATTTCTTTTTTGAATCCTCGTATTTTTGCGAGATCTATTTGGAAAACTTATTCCCTTTAATTAAATTTCCTTTTTATTTTTTCATAATATTTCAACTTATATAAGAATGAGTAAAAGACATTTTTTGTAAAATCGGATCGCTCAAACCGCCTTAAGACATTTTGGTTGCGTAGATATCGAAAAAATATACAGGATCAAAAGAAAAATCGCCTGAAGCGGACATTCGAAGATCGAGTTATGGCCATTTGAATTTCTTTTTATTTTTCTCATCTTATTTCTACTCACCTAAGAATGAGTAAAAGACATTTTTTGAAAAATGAGATCGTTCAAACCGCTTTACGACATTACGATTGCGAACATATCGAAAAAATATACAGGTTCAAAAGAAAAATCGCCTGAAACGGACATACGAAGCCCGAGTTATGGCCATTTGAATTTTCTTTTTATTTTCTCATCTTTTTTCTACTCACCTAAGAATGAGTAAAAGTCATTTTTTGAAAAATCGGCTCTCTCAAACCACCTTGCGGCAGTTTGGTTGCGTAGATATCGAAAAAATACTCAGGTTCAACAAAAAAATCGCCTGAAACGTACATCCGAAGCCCGAGTTATGGCCATTTGAATTTCATTTTTTTTCACAGCTACCTTCAATCTTTAAAATGCCGAATTTTCAAATGATCGTAACTTTTGACTCAAATGTCCTTTTGACGCAATTTTTTTTTTGATTCCTCGTATTTTTTTGAGATCTATTAGAAAAACTCAATCCCTTTAGTTGAATTTTATTTTTAATTTTTCATCATATTTCTACTTATATAAGAATAGTAAAAGACATTTTTTGTAAAATCAGATCGCTCAAACCACCTTACGACATTTTTGTTGCATAGATATTCAAAAAATACTCAGGTTCAAAAAAAAAAAAGCCTGAAACGGACATTTGAAGCCTGAGTTATGGCTATTTGAATTTCTTTTTTTTCACAGCTACATTCAATCTTTAAAATGCTGAATTTTCAAATGATCGTAACTTTTGACTCGAATGTCCTGTTGACGCAATTTTTCTTTTGATATCTCGTATTTGTTCGAGATCTATTTGAAAAACTCAATCTCTTTAATTGAATTTCTTTTTATTTTTTCATCATATTTCTACTCATATAAGAATGAGTAAAAGACATTTTTTGAAAAATCGGTTCGCTCAAACCACTTTACGACAGTTTGGTTCCGTAGATATCAAAAAAATATGGAGTTTCAAAAAAAAAATCGCCTGAAATGGACATCCGAAGCCCGAGTTATGGTCATTTGAATTTCTTTTTTTTTCATAGCTACCTTCAATCTTTAAAATGCTGAATTTTCAAATGATCGTAACTTTTGACTCGAATGTCCTTTTGACGCAATTTGTTTTTTGATTCCTCGTATTTTATCGAGATCTATTTGAAAAACTCAATCCCTTTGATTGATTTTCCTTTTTATTTTTTCATCATATTTCTACTTATATAAGAGTGAGTAAAAGACATTTTTTGTAAAATTGGATCGCTCAAATCGCCTTACGACATTTCGGTTGCGTTGATATCGAAAAAATATACAGGTTCAAAGGAAAAATCGCCTGAAACAGACATCCGAAGCCCGAGTTATGACCATTTGAATTTCCTTTTTATTTTCTCATCTAATTTCTACTCACCTAAGAATGAGTAAAAGTCATTTTTTGAAAAATCGACACGCTCAAACCGCCGTACGGCACTTTGGTTACGTAGATATCGAAAAAATACTTAGGTTCAAAAAAATAATTGCCTGAAACGGACATCCAAAGCCTGAGTTATGGCCATTTGAATTTCGTTTTTTTTCAGAGCTACCTTCAAATTTTAAAATGCTGAATTTTCAAATGATCGTAAATTTTGACTCTAATATCCTTTTGACGCAATTTATTTTTTGATCCCTCGTATTTTTTGAGATCTATTTGAAAAACTCAATCCCTTAAATTGAATTTCCTTTTTATTTTTTAATCATATTTCTACCTATATAAGAATGAGTAAAAGACATTTTTTTGTAAAATCGGATCGCTCAAACCGCCTTACGATAATTTGTAGGCGTAGATATCAAAAAAATACTCAGGTTCAAAAAAATAATTGATTGAAACGGACATTCGAAGCCTGAGTTATGGCCATTTGAAAATCTTTTTTTTTCACAGCTACCTTCAATCTTTAAAATGCTGAATTTTCAAATGATCGTAACTTTTGACTCGAATGTCCTGTTGACGCAATTTTTCTTTTGATATCTCGTATTTTTTCGAGATCTATTTGAAAAACTCAATCTCTTTAATTGAATTTCCTTTTTATATTTTCATCATATTTCTACTCATATAAGAATGAGTAAAAGATATTTTTTGAAAAATCGAGTGGCTCAAATCACTTTACGACAGTTTGGTTCCGTAGATATCAAAAAAATATGGAGTTTCAAAAAAAAATCGCCTGAAACGGACATCCGAAGCCCGAGGTATGGCAATTTGAATTTCCTTTTTATTTTCTCATCTTATTTCTACTTACCTAAGAATGAGTAAAAGTCATTTTTTGAAAAATCGGCTTGCTCAAACTGCCTTACGGAAGTTTGGTTGCGTAGATATCGAAAAAATACTCAGGTTCAAAAAAAAAACCGCCTGAGACGGACATCTGAAGCCCGAGTTATGGCCATTTGAATTTCTTTTTTTTTCACAGCTACCTTCAATCTTTAAAATGCTGAATATTCAAATGATCGTAACTTTTGACTCGAATGTCCTTTTGACGCAATTTTTTTTCTGATTCCTAGTATTTTTTTGAGATCTATTTGAAAAACTAAATCCCTTTAATTGTATTTCCTTTTTATTTTTTCATCATATTTCTACTCATATAAGAATGAGGAAAAGACATGTTTTGAAAAATCGGATCGCTCAAACCGCCTTACGACATTTTGGTTGCGTAGATATCGAAAAAATATACAGGTTCAAAAGAAAAATCGCCTGAAAAGGACATCCGAAGCCCGAGTTATGGCCATTTGAATTTCCTTTTTATTTTCTCATCTTATTTCTGCTCGCCTAAGTTTGAGTAAAAGTTATTTTTTGAAAAATCGGCATGCTCAAACCTCCTTATGGCTGTTTTGGTTGCGTAGATATCGAAAAAATATGCATATTCCAATAAAAAATCGCTTGAAATGGACATCCGAAGCCCACTTTATGGCCGTTTGAAGTATCCCAAATTCACAGCTACATTCAATCTTTAAGATGCTGAATTTTCAAATGATCGTAACTTTTGACTCGATTGTCCCTTTGACGTAATTTTTTTTTGATCCCTCGTATTTTTGAGTGATCTATTTGAAAACTCATCCCCTTTGATTGAATTTTCTTTTTATTTTCTCATTTTATTTCTACTCACCTAAAAATGAGTAAAAGTCATTTTTTGAAAAATCGGCACGCTCAAACCGCCTTACGACAGTTTGGTTGCATAGATATCGAAAAAAATCGCAGGTTCAAAATGAAAATCACCTGAAACGGACATCCGAATCCCACTTTATGGCTGTTTGAAGTTTCCCAAATTCACAGCTACCTTCAATCTTTAAGATGCTGAATTTTCAAATGATCGTAACTTTTGACTCGAATGTCCTTTTGACGTAATTTTTTATTTGGTCCCTCGTATTTTTTCGAGATCTATCTGAAAAACTCAACCCCTTTAATTGAATTTCCTTTTTATTTTCTTATCTTATTTCTACTCACCTAAGAATGAGTAAAAGTTATTTTTTGAAAAATCGAAATGCTCAAACCGCCTTACGGCAGTGTGGTTGCGTAGATATCAAAGAAATACTCAGGTTCAAAAAAAAATCGCCTGAAACGGACATTCGAAGCCCGAGTTATGGCCATTTGAATTTCTTTTTTTCACAGCTACCTTCAATCTTTAAAATACTGAATTTTCAAATGATCGTAACTTTTGACTCGAATGTCCTGTTGACGCAATTTTTCATTTGATTTCTCGTATTTTTTTGAGATCTATTTTGAAAAACTCAATCTCTTTAATTGAATTTCCTTTTTATTTTTTCATCATATTTCTACTCACATAAGAATGAGTAAAAGATATTTTTTGAAAAATTGGGTCGCTCAAACCACTTTACGACAATTTGGTTGCGTAGATATCAAAAAAATATGGAGTGTCAAAAAAAAATCGCCTGAAACGGACATCCAAAGCCCAAGTTATGGCCATTTGAATTTCTTTATTTTTCAAATGATCGTAACTTTTGACTCGAATGTCCTTTTGATGCAATTGTTTTTTTGATTCCTCGTATTTTATCGAGATCTATTTGGAAAACTCAATCCCTTTGATTGAATTTCCTTTTTATTTTTTCATCATATTTTTACTTATATGAGAATGAGTAAAAGACATTTTTTGAAAAATTGTATCGCTCGAACCGCCTTACGACATTTCGGTTGCGTAGATATCGAATAAATATACAAGATCAAAAGAAAAATCGCCTGAAACGGACATCCGAAGCCCGAGTTATGGCTATTTGAATTTCCTTTTTATTTTCTCATCTTATTTCTACTCACCTAAGAATGAGTAAAAGTCATTTTTTGAAAAATCGGCATGCTCAAACTGCCTTACGGCACTTTGGTTACGTAGATATTGAACAAATACGCAGGTTCAAAAAAAATCGTCTGAAACGGACATCCGAAGCCCGAGTTATGGCCATTTGAATTTCTTTTTTTTTTTCAGAGCTACCTTCAATCTTTAAAATGCTGAATTTTCAAATGATCGTAACTTTTGACTCGAATGTCCTTTTGACGCAATTTTTTTTGATTCCTCATATTTTTTCGAGATCTATTTGAAAAACTCAATCCCTTTAATTAAATTTCCTTTTTATTTTTTATCATATTTCTACTTATATAAGAATGAGTAAACGATATTTTTTGAAAAATCGGATCGCTCAAACCACTTTAAGACAGTTTGGTTGCGTATATATCAAAAAAATATGGAGTTTCAAAAAAAAAATTGCCTGAAACGGACATCCGAAGCCCGAGTTATGGCCATTTGAATTTCTTTTTTTTTCACAGCTACCTTCAATCTTTAATATGCTGAATTTTCAAATTATTGTAACTTTTTGCTCGAATATCCGTTTGACGCAATTGTTTGCTTGATTCATTGTATCTTTTCAAGATCTATTTCAAAAACTCATCCACTTTATTTGAATTTCCTTTTTTTTTTCTCAACATATTTCTATTCATATAAGAATGAGCAAAATGTGTTTTTAGAAAAATCGGCTTGTTAAATTGCCTTACGTTGTTTTGGCTGCGTAGATATCGAAAAAATACGCTGGTTGAAAAAATATTGCCTAAAACGGACGTACGAGACCCGAGTTATGGCCGTTTGAAATTTCCCAAATTCACAACTACCTTCAATCTTTAAGATGCTGAATTTTCAAATGATCGTAACGTGTTACTCGAATGTCCGTTTGATGCAATTGTTTTTTTGACTCCTTGTATTTTTTCAAGATCTAATTGAAAAACTCATCCCCTTTATTTGAATTTCCTTTTTTTTTTCTAATTATATTTCCACTCATATAAGAATGAGTAAAAGGCATTTTTCGAAAAATTGGCTCGCTCAAACCGCCTTACGTCGGTTTAATCGCCCAGATATCGAAATAATACGCAGGTTGAAAAAAAATCGCCTGAAACGGACTTTCGAGTCCCGAGTTATTGCCGTTTGAAGTTTTTCCAAATTCACAGCTACCTTCAATCCTCAAGATGCTGAAATTTCAAATGGTCGTAACTTTTTGCTTGAATGTCCGTTTGACACAATTTATTTTTTTGATTCCTCGTAGTTTTTCAAGATCTAGTTGAAAAACATGTCCCCTTTATTTGAATTTCTTTTTTTATCTAAACATTTTTCTACTCATATAAGTATGAGTAAAAAATGTTTTTCGAAAATTATGCTCGATCAAATTGCCTAACGGTAGTTTGGTTGCGTAGATATTAAAAAAATACTTAGGTTGAAAAAAAAAATCATCTGAAACGGCTATTCGAGGCCCGACTTATGGCCGTTTGAAGTTTCCCAAATTCATAGCTACCTTCAATCTTTAAGATGCTTAATTTTCAAATGATCATAACTTTTTGTTCGAATGTCCGTTTGACGCAATTGTTTTTTTGATTGCTCGTATTTTTTCAAGATCTATTTGAAAATCTCATCCCCTTTATTTGAATTTCTTTTTTTTTTTCTCAAAAATTTTCTACTCATATAAGAATGAGTAAAAGGCATTTTTTCGAAAAATTTGCTCGCTCAAACCGCCTTATGGAAGTTTGGTTGCGTGGATATCAAAAAAATATGCAGGTTGAAAAAAAAATCGCCTGAAATGGACATCCGAGGCCCGAGTTATGTCCGTTTGAAGTTTACCAAATTCACAACTACCATCAATCTTTAAGATGCTGAATTTTCAAATTATCGTAACTTTTTGCTCGAATGTCCATTTGACGCAATTGTTGTTTTGATTCCCCGTATTTTTTGAAGATCTATTTGAAATACTCATCCCATTTATTTGAATTTTGTTTTTTTTTCTCATTATGTTTCCACTCACATAAGAATGAGTAAAAGAAATTTTTTGAAAAATCTGCTAGCTCAAACCGCCTTATGGCAGTTTGGTTGCGTAGATATCGAAAAAATATGGAGGTTGAAAAAAAAATCGACTGAAACGAACATCCGAGGCCCGAGTTATAGCCGTTTGAAGTTTCCCAAATTCACAGCTACCTTAAATCTTTAAGATGCTGAATTTTCAAGTGATCGTAACTTTAAGATCGTACCTTAAATTCACAGCTACCTTAAATCTATAGTCCACAGATATTTTGGTGATCCGAAATTCTGACTTCATTCTTGCTAAATTGTACCTGGACGTCCGTTAAGACCTTACCTATGGAACCAGTTGGCCTTCACGGCCAAAACGGCCCATTTTTAAGATCAAACGAGGCATAGAGTAGTAAACCCCCCATTTTACCGATTTTCGTGTGCTATAGTCCACAGATTTTTTGGTGATCCGAAATTCTGACTTGATTCTTGCTAAATTGTACCTGGACGTCCGTTAAGACCTTACCTATGGAAACAGTTGGCCTTAACGGCCAAAACGGCCCATTTTCAAGATCAAAAGAGGCATAGAGTATGTAAACCCCCCATTTTACCAATTTTTGTGTGCTATAGTCCATGAATTTTCTGGTGATCCGAAATTCCGACCTCATTTTTGCCAAAATTTTACCTGGACGTCCATTAAGACCTTACCTATGGAGCCAGTTGGCCCTGATGGCCAAAACGGCCCATTTTCAAGGTCAAACGACCCCTAGATCAGGTATACCCCCATTTTGCCGATTTTCGTGTGTATAGTCCATGAATTTTTTGGTGATCCAGAATTTCGACCTCGTTTTTGCCAAGATTTTACTTGGACGCCCGTTAAGAACTTACCTAAAGAGCCAGTTGGCCGGCATGGCTAAAACGGCCAATTTTTAATGTCAAACGAGCCCTAGAGCAGGTAAATCCCCTAATTTGTCGGTTTTCGTGTGCTATAGTTCACCATCTTTCTTGATGATCCGTAAATCCGATCTCATTTTTGCAAAAATATTACCTGGAGATCCGTTAAGACCTTACCTATGGAGTCAGTTGGCCCTCACGCCCAAAACAACCAATTTTCAAGGTCAAAAGAGGCCTAGAGCAGGTAAACCCCCCACCAATTTGACAATTTTCGTGTGCTAGTCCATGAATTTTTGGTGATCCAGAATTCCACCTCATTTCTACCTAAATTTTACTTGGACCTCCGTTAAGACCCTATCTCCGGAGCCAGTTGTCCCGCACGGCTAAAACGGCCCATTTTCATGGTTAAACGAGCCCAGAGTAGGTAAACCCTCTCTTTTACCGATTTTCATGTGATATAATTCTCAATATTTTTTGGTAATCCGGATTCTGACCTCATTTTTGCCAAAATTTTACCTGAACGTCTGTTAAGACCTTATCTAAGGAGCCAATTGGCCCTCACGTCCAAAACGACCAATTTTCAAGGTCAAACGAGCCCAGAGCAGGAAAACCCCTTTTTTTGCCGATTTTCATGTGCTATAGTTCACCATCTTTTTTAGTGATTCGAAATTCCGACCTCATTTTTGCTAAAATTTTACCTGAACGTCCGTTAAGACCTTACCTATGGAGCCAGTTGGCCCTCACGGCCAAAACGGCCCATTTTTAAGGTCAAAAGAGGCCTAAAGCAGGTAAACACCCCATTTTGCCGATTTTTGGGTGCTATAGTCCTTGAATTTTTTGGTGATCCAGAATTCTGACCTCATTTTTGCTAAAATTTTACCTGGACATCCATTAAGACATTATCTACGGAGCCAATTTTCCCGCACGGCTAAAACGGCCCATTTTCAAGGTCAAACGAGCCCTAGAGCAGGTAAACCCCCTATTTTGCCGGTTTTCTTCTCCATAGTTCATGGATTTTTTGGTGATCCAGAATTTCGACCTTATTTTTGTCAAAATTTTACCTGGACGTCCGTTAAGACCTTACCTGTGGAGCCAGTTGGCCTCACGAACAAAACAACCAATTTTCAAGATCAAATGATCCCCAGAGCAGGTAAATCCCCTTTTTTGCCGATTTTCATGTGCTATAGTTCACCATCTTTTTTGGTGATTCGAAATTACGACCTCATTTTTGCCAAAAGTTTACCTGAACGTCCATTAAGACCTTATCTATGGAGCCAGTTGGCCCTTATGGACAAAACAACCATTTTCAAGGTCAAAAGAGGCCTAGAGCAGGTAAACCCCCAATTTTGCCAATTTTCGTGTGTTATATTCCATGGATTTTTTGGTGATCCAGAATCCGACCTCATTTTTGCTAAAATTTTACCTGGACTTCCGTTAAGACCTTACCTACGGAGCCAGTTGGCCCGCTCGGCTAAAACGGCCCTAGAGCAGGTTAACCCCCCATTTTGCCGATTTTTGTGTGCATAGTCCATTGATTTTTTGGTGATCCAGAATACTGACCTCATTTTTGCCAAAATTTTACTTGGACGTCCGTTAAGACCTTACCTATGGAGCCAGTTGGCCCTCACAGCCAAAACGACCAATTTTCAAGGTCAAACGAGCGCATAGTAGGTAAACTCCCTCTTTTACCAGTTTTCATGTCCTATAGTTCACTATCTTTTTTGGTGATCCGAAATTTCGATTTCATTTTTGCAAATATTTTACCAGGATGTCCGTTAAGACCTTCCCTATAGAGCCAGTTGTCCCTCACGGCCAAAACGAGTAATTTTCAAGGTCAAACGAGCCCAGAGTAGTAAACCCCCTCTTTTATCAATGTTCATGTGCTATAGTTCACCATCTTTTTTGATGATCCGATATTTCGACCTCATCTTTTCCTAAATTTTACCTGGACGTCCGTTAAGACCTTACCTATGGAGCTAGTTGTCCCTCACAGCCAAAATGACCCATTTTCAAGATCAAACGAATCCCAAAGCAGGTTAACCTCCTCTTTTACCGATTTTCATGTGCTATAGTTCACCTTCTTTTTTCGTGATCCAAAATTCCGACCTAATTTCTGCCAAAAATTTTCCTAGGCGTCCGTTAAGAACTTACCTATGGAGCCAGTTGTCCCTGACGGCCAAAACGGTCCATTTTCAAGGTTAAACAAACTCCAAAGCAGGGAAACACCACGTTTTGCCAATTTTTGTATGCTATATAGTCCATCGATTTTTTGGTGATCCGAAATTCTGACTTTTTTTCTTGCCAAATTTATATGGACGTCCGTTAAGACCTTACCTATGGAACTAATTGTCCCTCATGGCCAAAACGGCTCATTTTCAAGGTCAAAAGAGGCATAAAGCAGGTAAACCCCCAATTACCTATGGAGCCAGTTGGCCCTCACAGCCAAAACGACCAATTTTCAATGTCAAACGAGCCCTAGAGCAGGTGAACCCCCTATTTTACCGATTTTTATATGCTATATTTCATCATTTTTTTTGGTGATCCAGAATTCCGACCTCATTTTTGCCAAAATTTTCCTGAAAGTTAGTTAAGACCTTATCTATGGAGCCAGTTGGCCCTGACGGCCAAAACGGCCCATTTTTAAGGTCAAACGAACCCCATAGCAGGTAATCTCCCCATTTTACCAATTTTTGTATGCTATCGTCCACCGATTTTTTGGTGATCCCAAATTCTGACTTTATTCTTGCCAAATTTTACCTGGACGTCCGTTAATACCTTACCTATGGAGCCAGTTGGTCCTAACGTCCAAAACGGCCCATTTTCAAGGTCAAACGAGTCTTAGAGCAGGTAAACACCCTATTTTGTTGATTTTCGTGAGCTATAATCCACGAATTTTTCAGTGATCCAAAATTCCAACTTCATTATTGCCAAAATTTTACCTAGACGTCCGTTAAGACCTTACCTATGGAACCAGTTGGCCCTCACGGCCAAAATGGCCCATTTTCAATGTCAAAAGAGTCCTAGAACAGGTAAACCCCCCATTTTGCCAATTTTCGTGTGCTATATAGTCCATGGATTTTTTGGTGATCCACAATTCCGACCTTAATTTTGCCAAAATTTTACCTGAACGTCCATTAAGACCTTACCTATGGAGCCAGTTGGCCCTCATAGCCAAAACGACCAATTTTCAAGGTCAAACGAGCCTAGAGTAGGTAAACTCCCTCTTTTACCAGTTTTCATATGCTATAGTTCACCATTTTTTTTGGTGATCCGAAATTCCGATCTCATTTTTGCCAAGATTTTACCTGAATATCCGTTAAAACCTTACCTATGGAGCCACTTGACCTTCACGGCCAAAATAAGTAATTTTCAAGGTCAAATGATCCCAAAGAAGTAAACCCCATCTTTTATCAATGTTCATGTGCTATAGTTCACCATCTTTTTTGGTGATCTGACATTCCGACCTCATTCTTGCCTAAATTTTACCTGGACGTCCGTTAAGACCTTATCTATGGAGCCAGTTGTCCCTCACAGCCAAAATGACCCATTTTCAAGGTCAAACGAATCCCAGAGCAGGTTAACCTCCTCTTTTACCGATTTTCATGTGCTATAGTTCACTATCTATTTTGGTGATTTGGAATTCCGACTTTATTTTTGCGAAAATTTTACCTGGATGTCCGTTAAGACCTTACATATGGAACCAGTTGACCCTCACGGCCAAAATGACCCATTTTCAAAGTCAAACGAGCCCTAGAAAAGGTAAACCCCCCATTTTACCGATTTTTGTGTGCTATAGTCCATGAATTTTTTAGTGATCCGGAATTTCGACCTCATTTTTGCCAAGATTTTACCTGGACGTCCGTTATGACCTTATCTACGAAGCCATTTGGCCCGCATGGCTAAAACGGCCAATTTTCAAAGTCAAACGATCCCTAGAGCAGGTAAACCCCACATTTTGCCAATTTTCGTTTGCTATAGTCCATTGATTTTTTTGTGATACAGAATTCCGACCCCATTTTTGCCAAAATTTTACCTGAACGTCCGATAAGACCTTACCTATGGAGCCAATTGTCCCTCATGGCCAAAACGACCCATTTTCAAGGTCAAAAGAGTCCTAGAGCAGGTAAACCCCCATTTTGTCGATTTTCGTGTGCCATATAGTCCATGTATTTTTTGGTGATCCACAATTACGACCTCAATTTTGCCAAAATTTTACCTGTACGTCCGTTAAGACCATATATGTGGAGCCAGTTGGCCCTCACAGCCAAAACGACCTATTTTCAAGGTCAAATGAGCCCCAGAGAAGGTAAACCCCCTCTTTTACCGATTTTCATATGCTATAGTTCACCATCTTTATCTGTGATCCTGAATTCCGATCTCATTTTTGCCTAAATATTACTTGGACGTCTGTTAAGATCTTACCTATGGGGCCAGTTGGCCCTCAAAGCCAAAACGAACCATTTTCAAGGTCAAACGAGCCTTAGACCCCGTAAACCCCCCATTTTGCCGATTTTTGTGTGTTATAGTTCACCATCTTTTTTGGATATCCAAAATTTCGACCTCATTTTTGCCAAAATTTTACCTGGACGTCCGTTAAGACCTTACGTATGGAGCCAGTTGGCCCTCATGGCCAAAATGGCCAATTTTCAAGGTCTAACGAGCCCTAGAGCAGGTTAACCCCCCATTTTACCAATTTTCATGTGCTATAGTTCACAATCTTTTTTGGTGATCCAGAATTCCGACCTCATTTTTACCAAAATTTTACCTGGACGTCCGTTAAGACCTTACCTATGGAGCCAGTTGGCCCTCACAGCCAAAAGGGCCCTTTTTCAAGGTCAAAAGAGGCCTAGAGCAGGTAAACACCCCATTTTGCCGATTTTCGTGCGCTATAGTCCATGAATTTTTTGGTGATCCGAAATTCCGACCTCATTTTTGCCAAGTTAATACTTGGACGTCCGTTAATACCTTACCTACGAAACCAGTTGGTCTGCACCGCTAAAACGGCCCATTTTCAAGGTCAAACGAACCCTAGAGCAAGTAAACCCCCCATTTTACTGATTTCGTGTGCTATAGTCAATGGATTTTTTGGTGATCCAGAATTTCGACCTCATTTTTGCCAAGATTTTACCTGGACGTCCGTAAAGACCTTACCTATGGAGCCAATTGGCCCTCACGACCATAACGGCCCATTTTCAAGGTCAAAAGAGGCCTAAAGCAGGTAAACCCACCATTTTGCTAATTTTCGTGTGTTTTAGTCCTTGAATTTTTCGGTGATCCAGAATTACGAACTCATTTTTGCCAAGATCTTACTTGGACGTCCGTTAAGACCTTACCTACGGAGGCAGTTGTCCCGCACTGCTAAAATGGCCCATTTTCAAGGTTAAACGAGCCTTAGAGCAGGTAAACCCCATTTTGACAATTTTCGTGGGGTTTTGTCCATGGATTTTTGGTGATCCGGAATTCCAACCTCATTTTTGCCAAAAATTTACCTGGACGTTCGTTAAGACCTTACCTATGGATCCAGTTGGCCCTCACGGTCAAAACGACCAATTTTCAAGGTCAAACGAACACCAGAGCAGGTAAAACCCCTATTTTACAAATTTTCATGTGCTATAGTTCATTATCTTTGTTGGTGATCCGAAATTCCGACCTCATTTTTGACAAGATTTTACCAGGACGTTCGTTCAGACCTTACCTATGGAGACCTTACCTATGGAGCCAATTGGTGATCCAAAATTCCGACTTAATTTTTGCCAATATTTTACTTGGACATATGTTAAGACCTTATCTCTGGAGCCAGTTGGCCCTCACTGCCAAAACATCCCATTTTCAAGGTCAAAAGAGGCCTAGAGCAAGTAAACCCCCCATTTTACCGATTTTCGTGTGCTATAGTCAATGAATTTTTTGGTGATCTAAAATTCCGACCTCATTTTTGTTAAAATTTTACTTGGACGTCTGGTAAGACCTTGCCTACGAAGCCAGTTGGCCCGCACGGCTAAAATGGCCCATTCTCAAGGTTAAACGAACCCTAGAGCAGGTAAACCCCTCATTTTGCCGATTCTCATTTGCTATAGTTCACCATCTTATTTGGTAATTCAGAATTCTGTCCTCATTTTTTTCAAAATTTTACCTAGACGTCCGTTAAGACATTACCTATGGAGCTAGTAGGCCTTCACGACCAAAACGATCAACTCTAAAGGTCAACCGACTCCAGAGTAGGTAAACCCCCTCCTTTACCGATTTTCATGTGTTATAATTCACCATCTTTTTTGGTGATCCGTAATTTTGACCTCATTTTTGCCAAAATTTTACTTGGATGTCCGTTAAGACCTTACCTATGGAGCCAGTTGGCCTCACAGTCAAAACGGCCCATTTTCAATGTCAAAAGAGGCCTACAACAGGTAAACCCCCCATTTTACCGATTTTCGTATGCTATAGTCCATGAATTTTTTGGTTATCCAGAATTCCGACTTAATTTTTGCCTAGATTTCATCTGGACGTTCGTTAAGATCTTACCTATCGAGCCAGTTGTTCCTCACGGCAAAAAACGGCCCATTTTCAAGGTCAAAAGAGATTTGCAGCAGGTAAACCCCCAATTTTGCCGATTTTCGTGTGCTATATTCAATGAATTTTTTGGTGATCCGGATCCGACCTCATTTTTGCCAAGAATTTGCCTGGACATCCGTTAAGATCTTACCTATGGAGCCAGTTGACCCTGACGGCCAAAACGGCCCATTTTCAAGGTTAAACAATCCCAGAGCAGGTAAACCCCCCATATTGCCAATTTACGTGTGCAATAGTCTATGGATTTTTTGGTGATCCGAAATTCCGAGTTCATTTTTGCCAAACTTTTACCTGGACGTCCGTTAAGACCTTACCTATGTAGCCAGTTGGCCCTCACGGACAATACGACCCATTTTCAAGGTCAAAAGAGGCCTAGAGCAGGTAAACCCCCCATTTTGCTGATTTTCGTGTGCTATATTCCATGAATTTTTTGGTGATCTAGAATTCCGACCTCATTTTTACAAAAACATTTACCTGGACGTTCCTTAAGACCTTACCTACGGAGCCAGTTGGACCTCACGGCCAAAACGACCCATTTTCAAAGTCAAAAGAGACCTAGAGCAGGTAAACCCCCCATTTTTCCCATTTTCGTGTGCTATACTCAATGAATTTTTTGGTGATACGGAATTTTGACCTCATTTTTGCCAAAATTTTACCTGGACGTCCGTTAAGACTTTACGTACTGAGACAATTGGCCTGCACAGCCAAAACGACCAATTCTCAAGGTCAAACGTACCCCAGAGCAGGTAAACCCCCTCTTTAACCAATTTTCATTTGCTATAATTCACTATTATTTTTGGTTAATTGGAATCCCGACCTCATTTTTGCCAAGATTTTACCTTGAAGTCCGTTAATACCTTACGTACGGAGCCAGTTGGCCCACACAGACGAAACTACCCATTTTTCAAGGTCAAACGAGCACTTGAGCAGGTAAACCCCCCATTTTGCCAATTTTTGTGTGCTATAGTCCATGAATTTTTTGGTGATCCGGAATTCCGACCTCATTTTTGCCAAGATAATACCTGGACGTCCGTTAAGACCTTACCTACGAAGCCAGTTATCCCGCACGGCTAAAACGACCCATTTTCAAGGTCAAACGAACCCTAGAGCAGGTAAACCCCCCATTTTGCTAATTTTCACGTGCTATAATCCATGGATTATTTGGTGATCAAGAATTTTGACCTCATTTTTGCCAAGATTTTACCTGGACGTCCGTTAAGACCTTATCTCTGGAGCTAGTTGGCCCTCACTGCCAAAACAGCCCATTTTCAAGGTCAAAAGAGGCCTAGAGTTGGTAAACCTCCAATTTTGCCAATTTTCGTGTGCTATGTAATCCATGAATTTTTTGGTTATCCGGAATTTCGATCTCATTTTTGCCAAAATTTTACCTAGACGTCCATTAAGACCATACCGATGGAGCTAGTTGTCCCGCACGGCTAAAACAACCAATTTTGCCAATTTTCATGTACTATTGTCGATGGATTTTTTGGTGATCCAGAATTCCGACCTCATTTATGCCAAAATTTTACCTAGACGTTTGTTAAGGCCTTACCAATGGAGCCAGTTGGTCCTCACGGCCAAAAGGACCAATTCTCAAGGTCAAACGAACCCTAGAGCAGGTAAAACCCACTTTTACCGATTTTCTTGTGCTATAGTTCACTATCTTTTTTGATGATCCAGAATTCCGATCTCATTTTTTCTAAAATTTTACCTGGACGTCTGTTAAGACCTTATCTATGGAGCCAGTTGACCCTCACGGCCAAAACGACCAATTTTCAAGGTCAAACTAACCCAGAGCAGGTAAACCCCCTCTTTAGCCAATTTTCATTTGCTATAGTTCACCATCTTTTTTGGTGATCCAGAATTCCGATCTCATCTTTGCCAAGATTTTACCTTGACGTCCGTTAAGACCTTACCTACGGAGCCAGTTGGCCCACACGGATAAAACTACCCATTTTCAAGGTAAAACGAGCCCTAGAGCAGGTAAACCCCCCATTTTCCCTATTTTCGTGTGCTATAGTCCATGGATTTTTTGGTGATCTAGAATTTCGACCGCATTTTTGCCAAAATTTTACTTGGAAGTCAGTTAAGACCTTAAGTATGGAGCCAGTTGGCCCTCATGGCCAAAACGACCCAGTTTCAAGGTCAAGCGAGACCCAGAGCAGGTAAACCCTCAATTTTGCCAATTTTCGTGTGTATATTCCACAGATTTTTTGGTGATCCGAAATTCCAACTTTATTTTTGCCAAAATTTTACCTGGACGTCCGTTAAGACCATACATATGGAGCCAGTTGACTCTGACGGCCAAAACGGCCCATTTTCATGGTCAAATGAGCCCTAGAGCATGTAAATCCCCCATTTTGCCGATTTTCGTGTGTTATAGTCCATGAATTTTTTGGTGATCCAGAATTCCGTCCTAATTTTTGCCAATATTCTACCTGGACGTCCGTTAGGTGCTTACCTACGGAGACAGTTGGACCGCACGGCTAATACGGCCCATTTTTCAAAGTCAAACGATCCCTAGAGCAGGTAAACCCCCCATTTTGCCGAATTTCGTGTGCTATATGGTTAATAGATTTTTTGGTGATCCAGGATTGCGACCTCATTTTTGCCACAATTTTACATAGACGTCCGTTAAGACCTTACTTATGGAGCCAGTTGAACTTCACGGCCAAAACGACCAATTTTCAAGGTCAAATGATCCCTCAGAGCAGGTAAACCCCTATTTTTTTACCGATTTTCATGTGCTATATTTCACCATTTTTTTTGGTGATCCGGAACTTCGATCTCATTTTTGCCAAAATTTTACCTGGATGTCTGTTAAGACCTTACCTATAGAACGAGTTGGCACTCACGGCCAATACGACCAATTTTCAAGGTCAAACGAGCCCAGAGCAGGTAAACCCCCCTATTTTACCGATTTTCATGTGCGATAGCTCACCATCTTTTTTGGTGATCCGGAATTCCAATCTAATTTTTACCAAAATTTTACCTGGACGTCCGTTAAAACCCTACCTATGGAGCCTGTTGGCCCTCACAACCAAAACGACAATTTTCAAGGTGAAACAAACCCCAGAGCGGGTAAACCCCCTATTTTACCGATATTCATGTGCTATAGTTCACCATCTTTTTTAGAGATCCAGAATTTCGACCTCATTTTTGCCAAAATTTTACCTGGACGTCCGTTAAGACCTTAACAATGGAGCGAGATGGCCCTCACAGACAAAATGGCTCATTTTCAAGGTCAATCGAGCCCTAGAGCAGGTAAACCCCCCATTATGCCAATTTTCGTGTGCTATTGTTCACAGATTTTTTGGTGATCCCAAATTCTGACTTTATATTGGCCAAAAGTTTACCTGGACGTCCGTTAAGACCTTACCTATGGAGCCAGTTGGCTCTCGCGGCCAAAACGGCACATTTTCAAGGTTAAAAGAGGCCTTAGAGCAGGTAAACCCCACATTTTGCCTATTTTCGTGTGCGATAGTCTATGGATTTTTTGGTGATACAGAATTCCGACCTTATTTTTGCAAAAAAATTTCATGGACGTCCGTTAAGACCTTATAAATGGAGCCAGTTGGACCTCACGGAAAAAATGACCAATTTTCAAGGTCAAACGATCCCCCGAGCAGGTAAACCCCCTCTTTTACCGATTTTCATGTGTTATAGTTCATCATCTTTTTTGGTGATCCAGAATTCTGACCTCATTTTTGCTAAAATTTTACCTGGACTTCCGTTAAGACCTTACCTATGGAGCCAGTTGGCCCTCACGGCCAAAATGGCCCATTTTCAAGGTCAAACGAGCCCTAGAGCAGGTAAACCCCCATTTTTCCAATTTTCGTGTGCTATATTCCACGAATTTTTTGGTGATCCAGAATTCCGACCTCATTTATGCCAAAATTTTATCTGGATGTCCGTTAAGACCTTCCTTATGGAGCCAGTTGGCCCTCACGGTCAAAACGGCTCATTTTCAAGGTCAAAAGAGGCATAGAGCAGGTAAACCCCCTATTTTACCGATTTTCGTGTGCTATAGTCCATGAATTATTTGGTGATCCAGAATTCTGACCTTATTTTTAGATAGATTTTACCTAGACGTCCGTTACGTCCTTATTGACGGAGCCAGTTGGCCCGCACTGCTAAAATAACCTATTTTCAAGGTCAAATGAGCCCTAGAGCAGGTAAACCCACCATTTTGCCGATTTTCGTGTTCTATAGTCCATGAATTTTTTGATGATCCAGAATTTTGACCCCATTTTTGCCAAAATTTTACTTGGCCGTCCGTGAAAACCTTACCTAAGGAGCCAGTTGGCCATCACAGCCAAAACGACCAATTTTTAAGGTCAAATGAGCCCAGAGCATGTAAACCCCCCTCTTTTACCGATTTTCATGTCCTATAGTTCACCATCCGTTTTGGTGATCCGAAATTCCGTTCCCATTTTTGCCAAAATTTTACCTAGACGTCCATTAAGACCTTACCTATGGAGCCAGTTGGCCCTCACGGCCAAAACGACCAATTTTAAAGGTCAAACGAGCCTTAGAGCAAGTAAACCCCGTCTTTTACCGATTTTAATGTGCTATAGTTCACCATCTTTTTTGGTGATCCAGAATTCTGACCTCATTTTTGTCAAAATTTTACCTGGACGTCCGTTAAGACCTTACCTATGGAACCAGTTGTCCCTCACGGCCATAACGACCTATTTTCTAGGTCAAACGAGCCATAGAGCAGGTAAACCCCCCATTTTGCTAATTTTCGTGTGCAATATAGTCTACAGATTTTTTGGTGATCCATAATTACGACTTCATTTTTGTAAATAATTTTACCTGGACGTCCGTTAAGACATTACCTGTGGAGCCAGTTGGCACTCACGGCCAAAACGACCCATTTTCAAGATCAAAATAGGCCTAGAGCAGGTAAACCCCATATTTTACCGATTTTCGTGTGTTATAGTCCATGAATTTTTACGTGATCCGGAATTTCGACCTAATTTTTGCCAAAATTTTACCTGGACGTCCGTTAAGACATTACCTACGGAGTCAGTTGGCCCGAACGGCTAAAACGATCCATTTTCAAGGTCAAACAAGCCCTAGAGTAGGTAAACCCCCCATTTTTGTCGATTTTCGTGTGCTATAGTCCACATATTTTTTGGTGTTATAAAATTCCTACTTTATTTTTGCCAAAGATTTACCTGGACGTACGTTAAAACCTTACCTATGGAACCAGTTGGTCCTCATGGCCAAAACAACCTATTTTCAAGGTCAAACGAGGCCTGGAGAAGGTAAACCCCCATTTTGATGATTTTCGTGTGCTAGAATCAATGAATTTTTAGATAATCTAGATTTTCGACCTCATTTTTGCCAAAATATTACATGGACGTCCGTTAAGACCTTACCTATGAAGCCAGTTGGCCTTCACGGCAAAAACGACCAATTTTAAAGGTCAAATGAGTCACAGAGCATGTAAACCCCCCATTTTGCTTATTTTCGTGTGCTATAGTCTACAAATTTTATGGTGATAAAAAATTTCGAATTAATTTTTGCCAAAATTTTACCTGGACGACCGTTAAGGTATTACCTACGGAGCCAGCTAGCCCGCACGCTTAAAACAGCCCATTTTCATGGACATACAAGCACCAGAGCAGGTAAACCCCCCATTTTGTCAATTTTCGTGTGCTATAGTTCACCATCTTTTTTGGTTATCCAGAATTTCGACCTCATTTTTACAAAGATTTTACCTGGACGTCGGTTTAGCCATTACCTATTGAGCCAGTTGGCCCTGACGGCCAAAACGACCCATTTTCAAGGTCAAACGAGCCCAGAGCAGGTAAACCCCCAATTTTGTCGATTTTTGTGATTCAAAATTTCGACTTCATTTTTGCAAAAATTTTTACCTCGACGTCCGTTAAGACCTTACTTATGTAGCCAGTTCACCCTTACGGCCAAAACTGCCTATTTTCAAGGTCAGAAGAGGCCTAAAGCAGGTAAACCCCTTATTTTGCCGATTTTCGTGTGCTATAGTCCATGAATTTTTTAGTGATTCAGAATTCCGATATCATTTTTGCCAAAGTTTTACCTGGACGTCCGTTAAGACGTTACCTACGGAGCCAGCTGGCCCGCACGCTTAAAACAGCCCATTTTCATGGACAAACAAGCACCAGAGCAGGTAAACCCCCCATTTTGTCAATTTTTGTGTGCTATAATCCACAAATTTTTTGGTGATCCGAAATTTCGACTTCATTTTACACAAAATTTTACCTGGACGTCAGTTAAGGCCTTACCTATGGAGCCAGTTTGCCCTCACGGCTAAAACGACCCATTTTCAAGGTAAAAAAAGGCTTAGAGCAGGTAAATCCCCCATTTTGCCGATTTTCGTGTGCTATAATCCAAGAATTTTTTGGTGATCCGCAATTCTGATCTCATTTTTGCCATGATTTTTACCTGAACGTCCGTTATGACCTTACCTATGGAGCCAGTTGGCCTACTCGGCCAAAACGACCAATTTTCAAGGTCAAACGAGCTCTAGAGCAGGTAAACCCCCACCTTTACCGATTTTCATGTGCTACAGATCACCATCTTTTTTGTGATCCAGAGTTCCGACCTCATTTTTGTCGAAATTTTACCTGGACGTCCGTTAAGACCTTACCTATGGAGCCAGTTGGCCCTCATGGCAAAAACGACCCATTTTAAAGGTCAAACTTGCCCCAGAGCAGGTATACCCCACATTTGGCCGATTTTCGTGTGCTATAGTCGAAGTATTTTTTGGTAATCCAAAATTCCGACTTCATTTTTGCCAAAATTTTACCTAGACATCCGTTAAAACCTTACCTATGGAGCCAGTTGGCACTAACGGCCAAAACGGCCCATTTTCAAGGTCAAAAGAGGCCTAGAGTAGGTAAACCCCCCATTTTGCCAATTTTCGTGTGCTATAGTACAAGAATTTTTTGGTGATCCGCATTTCTGACCTCATTTTTGCCAAAATTTTACTTGGACGTCCGTTAAAACCTTACCTACGGAGTCAGTTGTCCCGCACGGCTAAAACGGCCCAGTCCATGGAATTTTTGGTGATCTTTAATTTCGACCTAATTTTTGTCAAAATTTTTCGTGGACGTCCGTTAAGACCTTAGCTATGGAGCCAGTTGGCCCTCACGGCCAAAACATCCCATTTTTAAGGTCAAACGATACCCAGAGCAGGTATACCCCCCATTTTGCCGATTTTCGTGTTCTATAGTCGATGGACTTTTTGGTGATCTGGTTTCCTAGCTCATATTTGCTGAAATTTTTCGTGGACGTTCGTTAAGACCTTCGTTATGGATTAAGTTAGCCCTCACGGCCAAACCATCCGATTTTCAAGTTCAAACGAACCCAGGAGCAGGTAAACCCCCCATTTGGTTATCTGGAATTCCGAGATCATTTTCGGCCAAATAATTCGTGGACGACCGTTAAGACCTTAGATATGTAGCCAGTTGGCCCTCACAGATTAAACATCCCATTTTGAACGTCAAACCATCACCAGAGCAAGTAAACCCCCTATTTTGCCGATTTTCGTGTGCTATAGTTCATGGACTTTTTGATGATCTGGAATTCCGACCTCATTTTTGCCAAAATTATATGTGGACGTCGCTTAAGACCTTAGCTATGGAGCCAGTTGGCCCTCACGGCCAAAACATCCCATTTTCAAGTTCAAACGAGCCACCGGAGCAGGTAAACCCCCCATTTTGCCAATTTTCATGTGCTATAGTCCATGGACTTTTTGGTTATCTGGAATTTCGAGCTCATTTTTGCATAAATTTTTCGTGGACGTCCGTTAATACCTTAGCTATGGAGCCAGTTGGCCCTGAAGGGCAAAACGGCCAATTTACAAGGTCAAACGATCACCAGAGCAAGTAATTCCCCCATTTTGCCAATTTTCGTGTGCTATAGTCCATTAACTTTTTGGTGATCTGAAATTTCGGTATAATTGTTGCAAAAAAATTTAGTGGACGTCCGTATAGACCTTAGATATGGAGCCAATTGGCCCTCACGGCCAAAACGTCCCATTTTCAAGGTCAAACGGGCCTCTGATAAGTTAAACCCCCTTTTTGCCGATTTTCGTGTGCTATAGTCCATGGACTTTTTGGTGATATGGAATTTCTACCTCATTTTTGGCAAATTTTTTTGTGGACATCAGTGAATACCTTAGCTATGGTGCCAGTTGACCCTCACGGCCAAAACGTCCCATTTTCAAGGTGAAACGAACCCCGGAGTAGGTAAACCCCCCATTTTGCCAAATTTCCTATGCTATAGTCCATGGACTTTTTGAATTCCGACCTTATTTTTGCCAAAATTTTTCATGTACGTCCGTTAAGACATTAGCTATGGATTCAGTTGGCCCTCACGGCTAAAACATCCCATTTTCAAGTTCAAACTATCCCCCGGAGCAGGTAAACCCGCCATTTTGTCGATTTTCATGTGCTATAGTCCATGGACTTTGTGGTGATCTGGAATTCCGACCACATTTTTGCCAAAGTTTTTTGTGGACGTCCGTTAATATTTTAGCTATGGAGGCACATAGGACTCACGGCCAAAACATCCAATTTTCATGGTCAAACTAGCACCAAAGTTTGTAAATCCCCCATTTTGCCAAATTTCGTGTGCTATAATCCATGGAATTTTTGGTGATACGGAATTTCGACCTCATTTTTGCCAAAATTTTTTGTGGACGTCAGTGAATACCTTAGCTGTGGTGCTAGTTGACCCTCACGGCCAAAACGTCCCATTTTCAAGGTGAAACGAACCCCGGAGCAGGTAAACCCCCCATTTTGCCTAATTTCCTGTGCTATAGTCTATGGACTTTTTGGTGATCTGGAATTCCGACCTCATTTTTGCCAAAATTTTTCATGGACGTCTGTTAAGACCTTAGCTATGGAGCCAGTTGGCCCTCACGGCCAAAACATCCCATTTTCAAGTTCAAACGATCCCCCGGAGCAGGTAAACCCGCCATTTTGCCAATTTTCATGTGCTATAGTCCATGGACTTTTTGGTTATCTGCAATTCCGAGCTCATTTTTGGCCATATTTTTCGTGGACGTCCGTTAAGACCTTAGCTATGGATCTAGTTGGCCCTCACAGATAAAACATTCAATTTTGAAGGTCAAACGATCACCAGAGCAAGTAATCCCCCCATTTTGCCGATTTTCGTGTGCTATAGTCCATGGATTTTTTGGTGGTCTGGAATTTCGACCTCATTTATGCCAAAATTTTCGTGGACGTCCATTAAGAACTTAGCTATAGAGCCAGTTGGCCCTCACGGCCAAAACGTCCCATTTTTAAGGTCAAACAACCCCCGGATCAGGCAACCCCATATTTTGCCGATTTTCGTCTGCTATAATCCATTGACTTTTTGGTGATCTAGAATTTCGATCTCATTTTTGTCGAACTTTTTCGTCGACGTCTCTTAGGACCTTAGCTATGGATAAAGTTTTCCCTCATGGCCAAAATATACAATTTTAAAGGTCAAACGAGCCCCGGATCAGGTAAACCCTCCATTTTGCCGATTTTTGTGTGCTATAATCTATGGATTTTTTGGTGATCTTGAATTCCGAGCTCAAATTTGCCGATATTTTTCGTGGACGTCCGTTAAAGCCTTAGCTATGGATTTAGTTATCCCTCACAACCAAAACATTCTATTTTCAAGGTCAAACGATCCGCGGAGCAGCTAAACCCCCCATTTTGCCGATTTTCATCTGATATAGTCTATAGACTTTTTGGTGATTTGGAATTCCGTCCTTGTTTTTACCAAAAGTTTTCGTAGACGTCCGTTAAGACCTTAGCTATGGAACCAATTGGCCCTCACGGCCAAAACATCCTATTTTCAAAGTCAAACAAACCCCGGAACAGGCAAACGAACCCCGAAACAGGTAAACCCTTCATTTCTCCAATTTTCGTGAGCTATAATCCATAGACTTTTTGATGATCTGGAATTTAGACCTTATTTTTGCCAAAAATTTTCTTGGAAGTCTGTTAAGACCTTAGCTATGGAGCCAGTTGACCCGCACGGCCAAAACATCCTCTTTTCAAGTTCAAACGGGACCCAGATAATGTAAACACCGCATTTTTCCAATTTTCGTGTGCTATAGTCCATGGACTTTCTGGTGATCTGGAATTTCGAGCTCATTTTTGCCGAATTTTTTTGTGGAGATCTTTTAAGACCAAGGCTATGAATTCAGTTAGCCCTCACGGCCAAAATATCTCATTTTTAAGGTCAAACGAGGGCTGGATCAGGTATACCCCCCATTTTATCGATTTTTGTGTGCTATAGTCCATGGACTTTTTGGTAATCTGGAATTGCACTCTCATTTTTGCCAAAAATTTTCATGGACGTCCGTTTAGACCTTAGTTATCGAGCCAGTTGTCCCTCATAGCAGAAAAGTTCCATTTTCAAGGTCAAACAGCCCGCGGATCAGGTAAACCCCCTCATTTTGTTTCATTTTCGTGTGCTATAGTCCATGGACTTTTTGGTAATCTGGAATTTCGACCTCATTTTTGCCAATATTTTTTGTAGACATCCGTTAAGACCTTAGCTATGGAGCCAGTTGGCCCTCACGGCCAAAATGTCCCATTTTCAAGGTCAAACGAATCCCAGAGCAGGTAAACCCCCCATTTTGCAATTTTCGTGTGCTATAGTACACGGTCTTTTTGGTGATCTGGATTTCGACCTCAATTTTGCCAAAAAATTTTGTGGACATCCGTTAAGACCTTAGCTATGGAGCTAGTTCACCGTCAAGGAAAAAACATCCCATTTTCAAGGTTAAACGGTCCCCGCATCAGGTAAACCCCCCATTTTACCGATTTTCGTGTGCTATAGTATATGGACTTTTTGGTGATCTGGAATTCCGATCTCATGTTTGCCAAAAATTTTCGTGGACATCCGTTAAAAACTTAGCTATGGAGCCAGTTGGCCCTCACGGCCAAAACTTCTCATTTTTGAGGTCAAACGAAACCCCAGAGCAGGTAAACACCCCATTTTGCCGATTTTCATGTGCTATAACCATGGACTTTTTGTTGATCTGGAATTTCGACCTCATTTTTGCCAAAATTTTCGTGGACGTCCGTTAAGAACTTAGCTACGGAGCCAGTTAGCCCTCAGGGCCAAAACATACCATTTTCAAGGTCAAACGGGCCCCGGATCAGGTAAACCCCTATATTGCCAATTTTCGTGTGCTATAGTCCATGGACATTTTGGTGATATTGAATTCCGACCTCATTTTTGCCAAAATTTTTCGTGGATGTCGTTTAATACCTTAGCTATGGAGCCAGTTGGGCCCTCACGGCCAAAACCTCCGATTATCAAGGTCAAACAAGCCCCGGAGTAGGTAAACCCCCCATTTTACCGATTTTCGTGTGCTAATAGTCCATGGACTCTTTGATGATATAAAATTTCGAGCTCTTTTTTTCTGAAATTTTTCGTGGACGTCCGTTAAGAGCTTAGATATTGAGCCAGTTGGACCTCACGGCTAAAACGTCCTATTTTCAAGGTAAAACGAACCCCGGAGCAGGTAAACCCCCAATTCTGCCAATTTTCGTGTTATATAGTCCATAGACTTTTTGGTGATCTGAATTCCAACCTCATTTTTATCAAAATTATTCGTTGACGTCCTTTTAGACCTTAGCTATGGAGCCAGTTGGCCCTCACGGACAAAACATCCCATTTTGAAGGTTAAACGAGCACCAGAGCCGGTAAACCCCCTATTTTACCGATTTTTGTGTGGTATAGTCAATGGACTTTTTAGTGATCTGGAATTCCGACCTCGTTTTTGCCAAAAAATTTTGTAGACGTCCGTTAAGATCTTAGCTTTGGAGCCAGTTGACCCTCACGGCCAAAACGTCACATTTTCAAGGTTAAACAAATCCAAGAGCAGGTAAACCCCCCATTTTGCCAATTATTGTGTGCTATAGTCCATGAATTTTTTGGTGATCCGGAATTTCGATCTCATTTTTGCCAAAATTTTACCTAGACGTCCATTAAGACCTTACCGATGGAGCTAGTTGTCCCGCACGGCTAAAACGACCAATTTTGCCGATTTTCATGTACTATTGTCGATGGATTTTTTGGTGATCCAAAATTCCGACCTCATTTATGCCAAAATTTTACCTGGACGTCTGTTAAGGCCTTACCAATGGAGCCAGTTGGTCCTCACGGCCAAAAGGACCAATTCTCAAGGTTAAACGAACCCTAGAGCAGGTAAAACCCAATTTTACCGATTTTCTTGTGCTATAGTTCACTATCTTTTTTGGTGATCCAGAATTCCGATCTTATTTTTTCTAAAATTTTACCTGGACGTCTGTTAAGACCTTATCCATGGATCCAGTTGACCCTCACGGCAAAAAATGACCAATTTTCAAGGTCAAACTAACCCAGAGCAGGTAAACCCCCTCTTTAGCCAATTTTCATTTGCTATAGTTCACCATCTTTTTTGGTGATCCAGAATTCCGACCTCATCTTTGCCAAGATTTTACCTTGACGTCCGTTAAGACCTTACCTACGGAGCCAGTTGGCCCGCACGAATAAAACTACCCACTTTCAAGGTCAAACGAGCCCTAGAGCAGGTAAACCCCCCATTTTCCCTATTTTCGTGTGCTATAGTCCATGGATTTTTTGGTGATCTAGAATTTCGACCGCATTTTTGCCAAAATTTTACTTGGAAGTCCGTTAAGACCTTAAGTATGGAGCCAGTTGGCCCTCATGGCCAAAACGACCCATTTTCAAGGTCAAGCGAGACCCAGAGCAGGTAAACCCTCAATTTTGCCAATTTTCGTGTGTATAGTCCACATATTTTTTGGTGTTCCGAAATTCCAACTTTATTTTTGCCAAAATTTTACCTGGACGTCCGTTAAGACCATACATATGGAGCCAGTTGACTTTGACGGCCAAAACGGCCCATTTTCAAGGTCAAATGAGCCCTAGAGCATGTAAATCCCCCATTTTGCCGATTTTCGTGTGTTATAGTCCATGAATTTTTTGGTGATCCAGAATTCCATCCTAATTTTTGCCAATATTTTACCTGGACGTCCGTTAGGTCCTTACCTACGGAGACAGTTGGACCGCACGGCTAATACGGCCCATTATCAAAGTCAAACGATCCCTAGAGCAGGTAAACCCCACATTTTGCCGAATTTCGTGTGCTATATAGTTAATAGATTTTTTGGTGATCCAGGATTGCAACCTCACTTTTGCCACAATTTTACCTAGACGTCCGTTAAGACCTTACTTATGGAGCCAGTTGAACTTCACAGCCAAAACGACCAATTTTCAAGGTTAAATGATCCCTCAGAGCAGGTAAACCCCTATTTTTTACCGATTTTCATGTGCTATAGTTCACCATATTTTTTGGTGATCCGGAACTTCGATCTTATTTTTGCCAAAATTTTACCTGGACGTCCGTTAAGACCTTACCTATAGAACCAGTTGGTACTCACGGCCAAAACGACCAATTTTCAAGGTCAAATGAGCCCAGAGCAGGTAAACCCCCTTTTTTACCGATTTTCATGTGCTATTGCTCACCATCTTTTTTGGTGATCCGAAATTCCGATCTAATTTTTACCAAAATTTTACATGGACGTCCGTTAAGACCCTACCTATGGAGCCTGTTGGCCCTCACAACCAAAACGACAATTTTCAAGGTGAAACAAACCCCAGAGCGGGTAAACCCCCTATTTTACCGATATTCATGTGCTATAGTTCACCATCCTTTTTAGTGATCCAGAATTTCGACCTCATTTTTGCCAAAATTTTACCTGGACGTCCGTTAAGACCTTAACAATGGAGCGAGATGGCCCTCACAGACAAAATGGCTCATTTTCAAGGTCAAACGAGCCCTAGAGTAGGTAAACCCCCCATTTTGCCAATTTTCGTGTGCTATTGTCCACAGATTTTTTGGTGATCCTAAATTCTGACATTATATTGGCCAAAAGTTTACCTGGACGTCCGTTAAGACCTTACCTATGGAGCCAGTTGGCTCTCGCGGCCAAAATGGCACATTTTCAAGGTCAAAAGAGGCCTAGAGCAGGTAAACCCCCGAAGTTTGATGATTTTCGTATGCTATATAGTCCATTAATTTTTTGGTGATCCGGAATTCCAGCCTCATTTTTGCCAAGATTTTAGCCGGACGTCCGTTAAGTTCTTACTTACGGAGCAAATTGTCCCGCACGGCTAAAACGACCCATTTGCAAGGACAAACGATCCTTAGAGCAGGTAAACCCCACATTTTGCCTATTTTCGTGTGCGATAGTCCATGAATTTTTTGGTGATACAGAATTCCGACCTTATTTTTGCAAAAAAATTTCCTGGACGTCCGTTAAGACCTTATCAATGGAGCCAGTTGGACCTCATGGAAAAAACGACCAATTTTCAAGGTCAAACGATCCCCCGAGCAAGTAAACCCCCTCTTTTACCGATTTTCATGTGTTATAGTTCATCATCTTTTTTGGTGATCCAGAATTCCGCCCTCATTTTTGCTAAAATTTTACCTGGACTTCCGTTAAGACCTTACCTATGGAGCCAGTTGGCCCTCACGGCCAAAATGGTCCATTTTCAAGGTCAAACGAGCCCTAGAGCAGGTAAACCCCCATTTTTCCAATTTTCGTGTGCTATATTCCACGAATTTTTTGGTGATCCAGAATTCCGACCTCATTTATGCCAAAATTTTATCTGGATGTCCATTAAGACATTCCTTATGGAGCCAGTTGGCCCTCACGGCCTAAACGGCCCATTTTCAAGGTCAAAAGAGGCCTAGAGAAGGTAAACCCCCCATTTTGTCGATTTTCGTGAGCTATAGTCCATGAATTTTTTGGTAATCCAGAATTCCGACCTCATTTATGCCAAAATTTTACCTGGACGTCCGTTAAGACCTTACCTACGGAGCCAGTTGGCCCGCACGGCTAAAACGACCCATTTTCAAGGTCAAAATAACACTAGAGCAGGTAAACCCCCCATTTTCCCAATTTTCGTGTGCTATAGTCCATAAATTTTTTGGTGATCCGAAATTCCGACCAAATTTTTGCTAAAATTTTACCTGGATGTCCCTTAAAACCTTACCTACGGAGCCCGTTGGCCCTCACGGCCAAAACGGCCCGTTTTCAAAATAAAAGAGGCCTAGAGCAGGTAAATCCTCCATTTTACCAATTTTCGTGTGCATAGTCAATAAATTTTTTGGTTATTCGAAATTCCGACCCCATTTTTGCGAAACCTTTACCTGAACGTCCGTTAGGACCTTATCTATAGCGCCAGTTGTCCCTCACGACCAAAAGGACCAATTTTCAAGGTCAAACGAGCTCCAGAGCAGGTAAATTCCCTCTTTTACCGATTTTCATATGCTATAATAGTTCACTATCTTTTTTGGTGATCCGAAATTCCGACCTCATTTTTGCCAAAATTTTAACTGGACGTCCTTTAAAACCTTACCTATGGAGCCATTTGGCCCTCACGGCCAAAATGTCCAATTTTCATGGTCAAAAGAGGTCTAGAGCAGGTAAACCCCCCATTTTGCCGATTTTCATGTGCTATATAGTCAATGAATTTTTTGGTGATCCAGAATTCCGACCTCATTTTTTCCAAAATTATACCTGGACATCTATTAAGACCTTATCGGTAGAACCAGTTGGCCCTCACGGCCAAAACGACCAGTTTTCTAGGTTAAACGAGCTCCAAAGAAGGTAAACCCCCTATTTTACCAATTTTCATGTGTTATAGTTCACCATCTTTTTTGGTGATCCGAAATTCCGACTTCATTTTTTGCCAAAAAATTAACTTGACGTCCGTTAAGACCTTACCTATAGAGCCAGTTGGCCCTCACGGCCAGAACGTCGCATTTTCAAGGTCAAAAGAGGCGTAGAGTAGGTAAACCCCCATTTTACCGATTTTCGTGTGCTATAGTCCATGAATTATTTGGTGATCCAGAATTCCGACCTCATTTATGCCAAAATTTTATCTGGATGTCCGTTAAGACCTTCCTTATGGAGCCAGTTGGCCCTCACGGCAAAATGACCCATTTTCAAGGTCAAAAAAGGCCTAGAGCAGGTAAACCCCCCATTTTACCGATTTTCGTGTGCTATAGTCTATGAATTATTTGGTGATCTAGAATTCCGACCTTATTTTTAGCAAGATTTTACCTGGACGTCTGTTAGGTCCTTATCTACGGAGCCAGTTGGCCCGCACAGCTAAAATAACCCATTTTCAAGGTCAAATGAGCCCTAGAGCAGGTAAACCCCCCATTTTCCCAATTTTTGTATGCTATATTCCACGAATTTTGTGGTGATCAAGAATTCCGACCTCATTTATGCCAAAATTTTATCTGCATGTCCGTTAAGACCTTCCTTACGGAGCCAGTAGGCCCTCACGGTCAAAACGGCTCATTTTCAAGGTCAAAAGAGGCCTAGAGCAGCTAAACCCCCCATTATACCGATTTTCGTGTGCTATAGTCCATGAATTATTTGGTGATCCAGAATTCTGACCTTATTTTTGGATAGATTTTACCTAGACGTCTGTTACGTCCTTATCGACGGAGCCAGTTGGCCCGCACCGCTAAAATAACCCATTTTCAAGGTCAAATGAGCCCTAGAGCAGGTAACCCCACCATTTTGCCGATTTTCGTGTGCTATAGTCCATGGATTTTTTGATGATCCAGAATTTCGACCCCATTTTTGCCAAAATTTTACCTGGCCGTCCGTGAAAACCTTACCTATGGAGCCAGTTGGCCATCACAGCCAAAACGACCAATTTTTAAGGTCAAATGAGCCCAGACCATGTAAACCCCCCCTCTTTTACCGATTTTCATGTCCTATAGTTCACCATCCGTTTTGGTGATCCGAAATTCCGTTCTCATTTTTGCCAAAATTTTACCTAGACGTCCGTTAAGACCTTACCTATGGAGCCAGTTAGCCCTCATGGCCAAAACGACCAATTTTAAAGGTCAAACGAGCCCCAGAGCAGGTAAACCCCCTCTTTTACCGATTTTAATGTGCTATAGTTCACCATCTTTTTTGGTGATCCAGAATTCTGACCTCATTTTTGTCAAAATTTTACTTGGACGTCCGTTAAGACCTTACCTATGGAACCAGTTGGCCCTCACGGCCATAACGACCTATTTTCTAGGTCAAACGAGCCATAGAGCAGGTAAACCCCCCATTTTGCTAATTTTCGTGTGCTATATAGTCTACAGATTTTTTGGTGATCCATAATTACGACTTAATTTTTGTCAAAAATTTAACCTGGACGTCCGTTAAGACATTACCTATGGAGCAAGTTGGCACTCACGGCGAAAACGACCCATTTTCAAGATCAAAATAGGCCTAGAGCAGGTAAACCACCCATTTTACCGATTTTCGTGTGTTATAGTCCATGAATTTTTACGTGATCCGGAATTTCGACCTAATTTTTGCCAAAATTTTACCTGTACGTCCGTTAAGACCTTACCTACGGAGTCAGTTGGCCCGAACGGCTAAAACGATCCATTTTCAAGGTCAAACGAGCCCTAGAGTAGGTAAACCCCCCATTTTTGTCGATTTTTGTGTGCTATAGTCCACATATTTTTTGGTGTTCTAAAATTCCTACTTCATTTTTGCCAAAGATTTACCTGGACGTACGTTAAGACCTTACCTATGGAACCAGTTGGTCCTCACGGCCAAAACAACCAATTTTCAAGGTCAAACGAGTCCTAGAGAAGGTAAACCCCCATTTTGATGATTTTCGTGTGCTATAGTCAATGCATTTTTAGATAATCTAGATTTTCGACCTCATTTTTGCCAAAATTTTACTTGGACGATCGTTAAGGTATTACCTACGGAGCCAGCTAGCCCGCACGCTTAAAACAACCCATTTTAATGGACAAACAAGCACCAGAGCAGGTAAACCCCCCATTTTGTCAAATTTCGTGTGCTATAGTTCACCATCCTTTTTGGTTATCCAGAATTCCGACCTCATTTTTACAAAGATTTTACCTGGACGTCGGTTAAGACATTACCTATTGAGCCAGTTGGCCCTGACGGCCAAAACGGCCCATTTTCAAGGTCAAACAAGCACCAGAGCAGGTAAACCCCCCATTTTGCTGATTTTTTTGATTCAAAATTTCGACTTCATTTTTGCAAAAAATTTTACCTGGACGTCCGTTAAGACCTTACTTATGTATCCAGTTCACCCTCACGGCCAAAACTGCTCATTTTCAAGGTCAAAAGAGGCCTAGAGCAGGTAAACCCCTTATTTTGCCGATTTTCGTGTGCTATAGTCCATGAATTTTTTGGTGATCCAGAATTTAGATATCATTTTTGCCAAAATTTTACGTGGACGTCTGTTAAGACGTTACCTACGGAGCCAGCTGGCCCGCACGCTTAAAACGGCCCATTTTCATGGACAAACAAGCACCAGAGCAGGTAAACCCCCCATTTTGTCAATTTTCGTGTGCTATAGTCCACAAATTTTTTGGTGATCCGAAATTTCGACTTCATTTTACACAAAATTTTACCTGGATGTCAGTTAAGGCCTTACCTATGGAGCCAGTTTGCCCTCACGGCCAAAACGACCCATTTACAAGGTCAAAAAAGGCTTAGAGCAGGTAAATCCCCCATTTTGACGATTTTCGTGTGTGTAACCACTCGGAAAAATGATAGGTTAAGCAAGAGCCTATGACTTTGTGTTGACTTTATAATGAGGTTCTATGAGGTTTTTTTTTTGTAATGTCGTTTTAATTGTCTAACATCTTACGATTTAAAATGAATATGAAGAAGCTTGAAATTGGAAGTAGTCACTTTTGGAAAAAAAGTTCAGAATCTGGAAATTTGGCTAAGTTCAAAACCTGGAAATTTGGTTTAAGTGTGGGAAATCAGTGAGTTTTTGGCCAACTTTGAGCAGTCATAACTCCTAGCTCAGGATGATCCAGGAGTAGTTCCAGTTATGTTTGCTCAATTCCGAGTTCGTATGAGCGAGTTATGCCCTTTGAAAGTTGGGCAGTTGGCAAGGAGTCCGTCCGGAAATTTAAGGGCATTTTGGTCTTTTCACAAATCTTTTCTTTTGAGGTTATATTATTGTGTTAG
>JAJOOD010009111.1:0-44355 GCA_029582525.1 Solanum tacnaense
AAGATTAGGAATGAAGTTATCCGGGAGAAGGTGGGAGTGGCCTCTGTGGTGGACAAGCTGAGAGAAGCGAGACTGAGATGGTTTGGACATGTGAGGAGGCGATGCGCAGACGCACCAGTGAGGAGGTGTGAGGGGCTGGTAGTAGAGGGTACGCGGAGGGGTAGAGGTAGGCCTAAGAAGTATTGGGGAGAGGTGATTAGACAGGACTTGGCTCAGCTTCGCATTACCGAAGACATGACTCTAGATAGGAAAGCGTGGAGGTCACGTATTAAGGTTGTAGGTTAGTAGGGCTAGAGTGTTGTCCTCCCTTGCGAGAGTATTGGTTGTTAGCGTTTGTAGTAGTCCTTGCCTTACACTTGCAGTTCTTGTTTGTGTTACATATAGCCTTCTGGCTTTATTGCGTTTCACTTCTCTCACTATTTATTGATGTTGCTGTCCCCATGTTGATTATAACTATTTTTCTTATTGGATGTGATGTTTTACACAATGTTTTCCTCGCCTGTTACTTGGTTTTGATGTACTTGAGCTGAGGGTCTCTCGGAAACAGCCTCTCTACCTCTACGAGGTAGTGGCAAGGTCTGCGTACACTCCACCCTCCCCAGACCCCACCTAGTGGGATTTCACTGGGTATGTTGTTGTTGTTGTTGTATATTATTAACTTAAATATAATATTTGTTCTGATAGTTATTTAAACTTTATTGTATTGTACTGTATTGTTTAAATTCATTGTTAGGTAAAGACAAAAAAACTCGTTTTATCTATAGATTGGTTTGGTATAATCGCGTCGTTATCTTAATATTTTCTTCTTATTTTGGTTTTATTTATTATTTAATAATGGGATAAGCGTCTGAAAAATATCCCAACTTTGGTTGGATTTGTTGTTGCGATACTAAACTTTCAGAAGGACCTATTACCTCCTTAGACTATTTAATACCGTATTTTTTACCGACTGAACTATTTAATAGTGTATTTGAAAGGTATATATGTGCCCACATGGACACATTACTATTTATAATTTTGCATTATTTTTTATGTCCACGTGGACAAATATATATGTTTAAAATACGGTATTAAATAGTCTAGAGAGGTAATAGGTCCTCATGAAAGTTTAGTATCGCAACAGCAAATCCGACTAAAGTTGAGGTATTTTTCAGATCCTTATCCCTTTAATAATTATATATCATCTTTACCCTATCTTTTCATAGTAGCTCTACCTCGTAGCCTACTTTTTTGTAGATTTATCATTCAAAATATGGATATGTGACATTATGTAACAACGGAGAATGATAAAATTTATCCAAAATATTATATTCATTAAAACAATACACTATACAATACATATCAACTTTCCGAACAAAGTGTAAATATCTCTTATATTTCGAAAATTTCATACTTACATGGTTACACCTCCAATAATGTTATTCCTACTTTTCTAAAACGTATTGACACGTTTAATATAACAAAATACTTATACAAATAAAATTTCGTCTAAGTAAGTTTACTTAATTTAAAGCGGAAGAATAAATAAAAAAACTAAACTAAAAAAGAGAAATAGTATATAATTAAATAAAAATTATAAAACACTAACGGATTTCAGGGGCAAGAAATTATTACTAGTAGTTACTAGTTAGTATATCTTATTAAGTAATTTTTTTTCATTTCTTCTTTATGAGTTTCAAAAAATAAATGTTCAAAAACTGTTTATTTTTTATTTTTTAATTAAATGCATGAACAACTAAATATTTTATTAATGGTTTTAAATTTTCTTTTAATAATTACATTTCAATAATATATTTGCTTACGGATACATCTCCTAAGAGGGTGTACCAGGCGTGGACCCATTCCAGGGTTCATCCGAACTTTCTTGGCAAAAAATTACACTGTATATATAAGGTAAATTTTCTATATTTATGTGGATATATATATTTTGAACCCCTCAATGACAAAAAGAAGTTGATAGCCCAGTGGCAGGTCCTCTTGAAATTAAGCTCTATGTCCAGGGTTTGAATCCTTGTGTTAGCGTTTAATTTTTTTCTTTCTTAGTTTCAATTTTATTTTATTTTTTAAGTTTCAGTTCCTTTTTCACGTTTTTTTTAGTTTTTTATTTTATAAAACATGCTAAAAGTAAGGTTTTAAATCCAAAAAAATTTAAGGGTATGCACTAAAACTATATACTACTACTTCTTTGAAAGCTTGTTTTGTTGGCTTATTTACACGTTTATATTTTTATTTTTCAAACCCTCTTAATGAAAATTTTGGGTCCGCCACTGAGTGTAACTGTGTAAGTAAATGATTTTCATTATACAAGATGTATGTGCTTGAATTTAAAATACAAAAAAAAATATTTATGAAATATTTATTTTGAAAAAATAAGGTGTTTGTCTAATCAGTAAAATTGTTTTTAAATAAAAGCAGAAACAATTTTTCTGTTGTTGGGAAGAAGCTAAAAAATTCTGCTTTTTACAAAAATGGAGAAGTAGAAAATTATTTATTGCAAGACCAAAATATCTCTATCATATATACGATATTTACCAATATATCTCCTATATTTATTTATTTTTGTGATGAGTTTTTCGTATGTAGTGATTTAATATGTGAAATGATTTTTAAATTTTTATTTCTTGATATTTTTAAATATATTTAAATCATCATGTTAATATTATATCAATATTTTAATTTACTTTTTATTCATCGATGTATAATATTTATTTAAAATTTATATATATACATTTTAATTTAATAAAAATAAAATTTAATTAATTTTTTATAATAGATATTTCATATAATCTGAATATTAAAAGTGCATTGATACTTGTCATTTTTCCTAATTTGACTCTCAAAAATATTTTTTAGAAATTAGTCAAACACAATTTACTTATCAAAAACACTTTCAAATAAATTAGTCAAACACAAATTATTTTTTATCAAAATCACTTTTCTGAGCAGTATTTAGCACAATGGCAAACAGGTTCTAAGTCATATCATCATATTATATGAGTGTTTAATGTAATCAATCTTCTTCTTTTTTAGCTTTTCCATTTTTTTTCGTACTTTATTTGGAAGCTCATATCAATGCGGTTAGAACGAAAATGGACATTTTTTCCCTAGAGAGATCAAATCAAATAAGTACTTACTTGTTGAGATTTGAGTGTTTACCTTAATTAAATCATATTAATTTGTTATATAAATCAATAATAAACTGAGATGAATTTTAGTAATAATCTTTCTCAACCACACTAATCCATGATTACCTTCTCCATGTCCCTTTCAATATGGTTAAGACTTCACCTCTTGAGTTTTATTTTCTTCATCTCTTCAAATTGCATGTTTGATTATCAAATTAACATAATGTTTTTCATGTCCCATCGTATATATCATCATTGCTATTTAAATTGCGCGTAATTATTTGTCATTAGTCATTATAATAGTTTTAAAATCTTTTTTTAGTGATCGTAGTGTCTGAATCAGCTTGCGCGCACCTCAACTAATTTAAATAGATAGTTGTTATATTTTATTAGCAACAAATACTAAGTAACTCTGTCCACCGAGGTTAAAACAAAACATAGTTTTAAACAATTTAACGATCATGTTTAGTAATATTTTCCTGTAATTTCTCAATGTAAATTTCATTTTAGCAAAAAATGAGTTCAATACCTTGCAAATTAATTGCTAAAAATTTATCTCTTCATAACTCACAATGGATTATCAGGAGTTCAGTACAAAATAATAAATATCCAGGCGAATTACCTTGAATTTAGTATAGATTATTTCATAATTTTGAAATGAATAGTCCACAAATTATGACGGGTCACTGTGAATTACTGAAATGTGCTGCATGAATTCAGTAAATTAATCTGCACTTGGCAATGGGGCGGGGCGGGGCGAATACGGGGCGGGTAGGTTTAAGGCTATGCGGACAGGAGGGTTTAAGGTTGTGTGGGACGGGTTAAAGTGGATTTTTTTAAACTAACGTGAAGCAGGGCGGGTAACGGGATATGTGATTTTATGTGGGTTCAGATATAATTTAACTTTTTAAATGTTATAAGAGTGATAGAGTATTATTTATTAAAATAATTTCTTTAAAACTACTAAATTATTCAAGATAGTAGTAAATGAAAATGATTCAATAAAAAATTAAACAATTTATTTCATGTTTTCCAATTGACCTCTAAAAAATAAATCTTTATGTTATTATCCTATTAAATTAATATAACTTAATGAAAAATGAATTTATTTTTATGAATTTTATATTTAGTATCAAACTTAACTAGAAAAAAAATATATTAAAAAAACTATGTGCGGCAGCTTCATGCGGGACGTGTCTATGCGGGGCAGGTTGAAAATGAAAAAAATTATTATGTGTAATAATAATCCAAACAGAGTGTTAAGTGTATGCGGTGTCATTTGAGATAAGGTTTACCAACTTTTTTCTTTTAACATATACAAATTTCAATGAATTTTATTTAATTTTTTTTTAAAAAAAAGATTGTTAGATAAATTTTATTATGAAACGCATGGCAAATTAAGCGGTTCACTTGCCCCATTTTTAATAATTCTGCGAGTGGCTTTGATTTAATTTCTTAAATAAATAAAAACATTGACTTTGACTGACTTGCCTACCAAGGAATTTCCTGGTGGAAAACTATGCTAGTAAACAATGCACTCATTTTTGTTTTTAGTAGGGCCTAATTTTTTATATATATTTTATATTAATAATAATTTAATTTTAAATATTTATTTTATTTTTATATTAATAATAATTTAATTTTAAATATTTATTTTATTTTTGGTGAAGTGATTTACAATCATACAAATATATAATTTATTTTACATTATAAAATTTATAGTAACTTTCTTCTTTCTTAAATTTTGTGTCAAATCAAATAATATCATATAAATTGATTATAAATTTAAGGTTTATAAGTTTTTATAATAATTTAAAATTAATAAACTGTGATAATTGGGTGACGTAAAATATTTATAGATATTTTAGCTAACATTTGTTATAAATTTTAAAAGTAGATTTTAGAATTTTATTTTCAAGTATTTGTCTGCTTAGTTATATAATTTTCTATTTTTCATTTATTAAACTTATGGTGTGACTAATATGTTTACAATTCTATTCTTATTATCTTTTGTAATTTTCCAAATACTGATCCAAAATCAGCCTTATCTCCAATATCTTCATTTCATTTCAATATTTCAGCGTTTATTCTTCGAGTTAATATCTTCAAAGGTTACTCAACTTTGAGAAATTATCTATTAAAGTCATTAAACTTTGTTTTGTATCAATAAAATCACTCAACTTAGATTTTTATACCAATAAAATCACTCAACTATATATATTTATTGTGAAAATGAATTTAACATGACAAAATAATTACCATATAAATATAGACTCATAAATAAATAAAATCAAAATTAGTAATTTGAAATTTCAAATAAAAAGCTCTCGTTTTTTATGCCTGTTATGTCTGATCACTAAGGGGTCGCTTGGTTTTGGTTTTAAAAACTAATCAATATGCACATGTAAATTATAGTGTGTTTGCTTTTGGCAGTATAGAGTATAGATTAATGTTTTGTTGCGATGTAGAGAGATTTATATTCTGCTTAGCCAAATTTTCAAAAGAATTTGCTAAATTACTTATTTTAAAGAATTATTGAAATGTTTGACCAAGCATTTTTAAAAGTAAATAAATATTTCCTATAACAGTAGAAATTATTTTTAGATGCATAAAATTGTTTTTTTAAGATTTTTTTTTTGAACTTTAACCAAGCATAACCTATAGCCATATTACATCGGCAAGAATTTTCTTAAAGAATAATTAATTAGTCAAAATGTCATTCAATATTTTTTTAAAAAAAAATAGTGGATTAATCGAACCAGTATCAAATTAACATTAATTAATAGAGCTGCAGTGAATAGGGCTGGTATAGTTTAGGCAAAATAGAGATTTTTTAGAATTTTTATGGAATCCACATTATTTTGTCATGTTTAAGTTTTAAAAAAAGACAAATTTAATTGAGTGATTTTATTGATATAAATGTCTAAGTTGAGTGATTTTATTGAGACAAAATAAAGTTCAATGACTTTATTAGATAAATTCACAAAATTGGGTGACTTTTTGAGATATTAACTCTTTATTCTTCTAGTACAATGATAATGATATTTTCTAATTTATATTTATCGAAAATAAATTAAAGGAGCTTTTAATCATACTTCCTCCGTCCCTTTTTATATGTCATCCCTTTCTATAAATAGTTGGTCCATAATATTCATATTCATTGATTGAAAATTTGAGTTTCAAAAAAATTAAATAAGGGTAGAAGAGTAAAGTTACATCATTTTTAAATGCAAGTGCAAAATAAAAATATGACATATAAAAAGAAACGGAGAAAGTATTTATATTAGCAACTAATTACTCACATTGCAATACAATTAAATATTAATACGCTTCCGGAAAGTTGATGGCGGGGCCACCTTCAAATAAAAAAAAGTCATACTACTAGTTATTTCCTCCGACCTTCATCCAAATTTATGTAACACTATTTGGTCGGATACAAAATTTAGAAAATAAAAATAAAAATTTATTATATTTATTAAATTGTTCTTATTAAAGTCATTTTTTTACCTATTAGTATAATTTATATCTTCTATTAATTAATTTTGAAAAACTTCTTGAAAATCTTAAATTTTTCATTCATCCACTTTATAATTAATAGGGGTAAAATAATATTCATTACGTCAATCATTGTTTTCTTAACGGAAAAGGGCCTAAAATACCCTCGAAGTATTAGAAATGGTACAAAACTACCATTCATCCACCCATTGGCTCCAAAATACCATTGACATCCACCTTTGGATCCAAAAATGACCATTTATTTAACAGTTTTAAATTTAAACTATTTAAATATTTTTTTAAATACGTGGCGCTTAACTATTGGTTATAATTTAATTTTTTAATATAATTTATAAACTCACCCATTACCCACCCAATTAATAAACCCGCTCCAAATCCACCTTTTAAACAAAACCCTTGAACCCTTCCTTTCCAACTTGTGTTCTTCTCAGTCAATTTCTCCTACGTTTAGACCCTTTTTCTGATTTTTTAATAAATATATTAATTTAAAAGTAGACAAGTAATTAGTAACGGAGAAAATACTTACTTTTCATCACAATAAATTGGTAAGTGGGGTTCCAACAAAGGTAAAATGAAGATGATGTCGTTAAATAGCCGTCAAATAAGAAAATATATAACGTAAATTAAAATCGAAGGAATAAGTATTATTTTTGACTTGTCGTATTGGATTAGTGTCGGCCTAACAATATGAGTGGTCCATTTGACTGAAAATGGCAAAGGTGTGGTCGCTGAAGGATGTGACATATTGTTCCACTTTTAACCCTAAAAATATAGAGTTATTACATTATTAGCCTTTTATAACAAACCATTATTCCAAATATATAATAGTCTAAAATTCTAAATTATGTAAGTCAAAATGACCGCAAAAACCTTTTATACATACTACTATTGAATACCTTGACATAGGTTCATATCGTAAATGTTACATTATTTTTAGTCAATATAACAAATTTAAGGTTCATATCGTAAATGTGACATTATTTTTAGTCAATAAAACAAATTTAAGGTTCATATAGTAAATGTGATATTATTTTTAGTCAGTAAAACAAATTTATGGTTCTACGACTAGTTGTTATATTATTTGTTAATCCAAGATTATAGGATGAATATAAGAACGAACAAACACTTGTGTTATTGTCCTAGAAGAGCTCTCAGCCCTTTGAACATTTCTACATTTGCTTTTTTTCCCCAAATCAAAACATCTATCTCCACACAGATCTACTTCTCTCTTTTTATCTTGCTTTTTTCTAAAGTTTGCTTCCTTTTTTTCATTTGTTTTTGAAGGCTTCATTGTTCGCCACTTATCCAAAATGGTATGTTTTGCAATATATATTGCACAATTCTATATGTATCTCTTGTTGTTGTTTTAATAATTTGTGCAATTTTTTAACATAAATGATATGATCACTATTCTCATTTTTTTTATTTAGAGATAAAATCAATGCTAAAAGGGGCAGCTTGGTGCACTAGGCTCTTCTGTTTCCACAGCTCAAATCTGTGACCTTGTGGTCACATGACATCAACTTTAACAATTATGTGTATGATCAAATATTGAATGCGGTGATTCATGTTGTATCCTGTTGGGACCCAGGGCGGATTTAGGAAGGCTCGAGGGGTGTCACGTGACACTGCTTTGTCAGAAAAAATTACTTAAAACAGATATAAAGGAGATATAATAAGGTGACAATGCTAACAACCAAAGGTGCACTGAAGGAATTCCTTAGGCTAGTTTGTGTGTTCAAATCTACAAAGCTGACCAAAAATTCTGCGTACACCACTGGTTGAGACTTATGATCATTATTTACAATCCGATGAGACGAAACAAGAATCTTTCACACACAGAGAGACAAACAAAAACATATAAGACTTACTATTATAACGCTTGAAAGGGAATAGTATAATCAAATTATTTATATGAAAAGCAGGGGATGTTAGCTGCTATGTGTCCTGTTTCATTTTATATGAATTTTACAACCTGTGTAAAAAAGTGTATGCCTAATATTTGTCTCAAAATTCTCATGAAATTGAAGTGATTAATGAAAGTTTAATCTGTTTTGGTTGGATGTGTTAACTGTTGGATATATTAGGCGAATTCGGCATCAGGGATAGCAGTGAGTGATGAGTGCAAGCTGAAATTCATGGAGTTGAAAGCAAAAAGGAACCATAGATACATAGTGTTCAAGATTGATGGTCAGCAAGTTGTTGTTGAGAAGGTTGGTGGACAGGCAGAGACTCATGATGATTTTGCTAACAGCTTACCTCCCAATGAATGCCGCTATGCTGTTTTTGACTATGATTTCACTACTAATGAAAATGTCCAGAAGAGCAAGATCTTCTTCGTTGCTTGGTACCCCTACTCAACTATTATTCTTTTCAATATACTAATCTTGTTTTATGTTTGAAAGAATGGTTGATGTGATTTGACAAATTATTGAGGATGTAGGTCACCAGAAACAGCAAGGGTAAGAAGTAAGATGTTGTATGCAAGCTCAAAAGACAGATTCAGGAGGGAATTCGATGGTGTCCAGGTTGAGTTGCAGGCTACTGATCCAAGTGAAATGAGCTTGGATACATTTGTTTGCAGAGCTCTCTGAATTGTGTCTACACTGTTGGGGCCTTTTATCAACTCACTAGTAAAAAAACATATGTTATAGGCCCTTTTCTTGATGGGGTTTGAGTAATTTTTGTTCATTTACGCTTTCTTGTCTAAGACGTTTGTTTAAAATTTTCGTTTGTACACTATAGATATGATCATGTGTGACAATGTGATGTAATCCTAATTTCTAATTATATTCAGTTCAATTCTTGTTCATCTTTTTGTCTTTCCTTTTCCTTGTTGTTTTTGATTTTGTAGATTCTGCAAACTCTTAAATATTTGTTATTCTGTAAATAAAATCGAAAACAAGTTTCCTCTAGATTGGTTAAGGCATAAAGCTTCACATTGATCCTGTTTTGGAAGTTCTAAAATAGCTGAGATCAGAAGATCAAAAGTAATTTTACATTTTTTTTTTCAAGAAACTGACGCTTGTATTGCTCTCCCACAACCCCGTTTTCACGAGCTAATCTAGATTCATTTCACTAAACCAAGTGCAGGTTATGTAAGGTTGATACTAATCACAAGAAAGTTTATTCTTCTTTGATTATGTAAATAATATCGGAAACCAGGGTGGAAACTGTTTGATTTGTATTGCAGAAGGACATAGAACATTTATATACAAATCAAGACTCAAAACATATAATTGTTATCTCAAATTTAAAGCTAGATTGTTAATTTGAGGAGATAAACAAGGAAACTTGATACTGCGAGTTTTCTCAACTTCACATAATCTTAGAACTTAGATTAGCAACAAGTTTGTAATATACTTGATGAATGTTGGTGCACTAACAGATGTTTCTCCAGCGTTTGCCAATTGAATTAGGGGATACTTCATAGCAGGATTAGTATAGTTTGCAGATACTTTAATCAAACTCTCAGTTTAATCATTCAAGTCAATGAAAATTTGATTGCACAATATCTATGTAACAAATGAACATTTTTCTCTATAGATTGCCGATAAAGAACAAAGATTTCTGCAATACATATCTTGAGGATAACTGATTTACAGTGCTTCTTCAGAAGTATCTTCTTTTCTATATGGAAAGGAACATAGTTTAAGCAAATACTATGTCCTTGATGTGGAAAGTTTCAAATACTTTGAGCTTCTTCCCATAGTTCAACTTGCTTTGTGAGATTCTGTTTTCTATCGATAAAATTTTGGAGATCTGCAGGACTCCAGGAAGGGGGCATGGTGCATGGTTCTGAAGATGAAACATTATTAATCCTGGAATGTACCCTAAACTTCTTTCTTATTCCTTTCGTTGAGCAAATCAATGTATCGGAGCATACTTCAACAGCATCTCTAGGTATAGTGGGCTTATATTTCAAAAGTTTGGCGTATTCAGTTAAAAGATGAAACATGTAGTCGTAAATGTACTTCATTTGTAGCTCCTCATGTACAAATTTGCTACCTGCTTTTCCTATTTCTTGTGCCTGTTGCAAGTCGGTGCACTTGAACGTTAGATTATCAACAAATTATTGTAATAGAAGATTGGTAAAGAATGTCACCTTTTTTGCATTCTTATTGCCCCAGTCTACTGCAAACTTGATGGATTTGCATTTGTCTTTCTCATTTATTGGCCAGTAATGGACTGTTGGCAGCAAACTCCTTGTGTAGAAATCATAGTAGTGGGGATTTATGAGCAGAGCCACAGAATCACAGGCTAAAATGTACTTTTGACTTACTGACCATGCTAGCCCTTCAACATAAATCTTGTATCTGTTTCATCATATCAAAATTAGTCCAACAGAAATGAGTTAAGAACAATTCAGAACCTCGAAGATACGAAAGATTCAGAAAAAAACGGTCTTTCTGAGAGATTGCCTGCATACCTATGAGTGCATTGAGTGGCCAAATCTGAGGTTTTATAGCCTTGTCTGCGTTCGAGAGCCCATTGCTGAAAAAGGATCATTATCAACTTATCAAAAATAGAATAGTATGAAATAATGTTTGAGTGAACCTAAACTTTTTGCAAGGTAAGAGTTGTAGTCATGTAACTAGGAGGCCACGGGTTCAGCCTGTTGAAATGCACAGAGTTGACACTTACCAAGCCATAAATTCGAGCATTCCAGTCCTGCTTCCCAGAGACGTTGCACTTGATAAGGTCACGTCTTGCTTCACCTAACACTGCATTCCCTTTCCAATAAGCATAAGGCTCCCTTTCAGTCCACTTAATCATCTCATTGCTCTGCTGCAAATCTTTTTCCAACTTATCCCATGGTCTTATGGAGAGTTCAGGCCTGCACAAGTAACAAAACAAACCATTTCTTATACAATTCAACACATACTAATTCAAAAAAACAACAACTGGTTTTAAACTTGAAATAGATATAAGTATGTTGTTTACCAACCCCAAAAGGACCAATCAGGGAAAACAATATCAAAACTCGATCGATTTCCACAGTAATGAAACAATGGTGGTGGAATTGAGTCCTTTGATTTTCCATAATCACTTCTTTGTGTTACTGGTTGATCACCACACTCGAAAACTAAATCTAAATCAGGTAACATGCCTGGATAAAAACTAAGAAGCTGCAATATCCCCCACAATGTAACTATGTCCCTTTTTTGAAAAGTTGCTTTATACTTGTCAAAATACACTCTTCCATTTACTACAACTACTCTAAAATGAGCTACTTCTCGTGCTTTTTCTACCATTTTTCGCGTTATCCCTGTCTCTTTCCATGGCCTTAAATCTTCATGAATCCATCTAAAATACTCAGGGCACGACTCGGATGATGACCTGAATTCAGGCTTCATTGGTGAAACTCGCGGACATTTTATAGAGCAAGAAACTTCAGGGAAAATATCAACTTTATTACTCTTTTCCAAGGATCCTGTTTCCACAGACTGAAAAGAAAAAAAAAACACTGTTAATTTTCACTATCACTGAATTTTATCCTTTATAACAGAATTACTCTGTCACGTTATACGTCGAGTTATGATGGTACTTACTATATCCATCCATTGAATTGTTAGAGCTAAAATGGATAAAAGAATTATACAGAATCCAATAGTTGTTTTAATTGAAGAAGTGATGCGCTGCCTGGTAAACATTCCAAATTGTTTGGGATGTAAAAAGATGAAATCTTTAAATAACAGTATTTTAGCTTTATATGAATTCTTCATATTCATATATTCAGGCAAGATCAAAAGTATATAGATCAATCCTTAAATGTTACTATATATTTAGTAAAGAAAATAATAATGGTGTAAAATTGTTTCTATATATCTCCATGCCCCCTTCTTGCACAACTTTTTTAATGGTTGAGAAATTTTTGCATTTTGTTCCCATGTGGGGTGAATCTTGATTTCTTCAAATTAAATATGAGGTATATAATTGTTTGCTCCATAAAAAGAGCAACATTTGGTGGAAAAAAATAATAAGGATTCTCTTAATTAATTGTGTTGCTTCGAATTTCATAGAAATATTGGAGATTATTTTTATTTTTTTAAAAAGAGAAAATTAATCATGTAAACGTAGTCTAAAGAAACACGTATAGGTGGCAAACAGGCAGGTCAAGTCACTATATCAAAAATGATCTTTAGCGACAATATCTTAATTGCCACTAAATATGTATCTTTAGTGACAATTAACATTCTTTGTAAATATCCCTAAAGTCTAAATCAACATTGAATCTAATGACAATTAACTAACACTGGTAAAGGTTTTACCACTCTTGGTTAATGTGCATATTTATTGCCAATAAAACTATTTTTGTTATAATGAGTTAAATATGAGCAGATAAAAAACAAATCATGTGAAAATGGACAAAATATCCGACTCGACCAATAGTAGAGAGAGAGCTGCTAACTAAACTCTACTTGGAAGTTCATAATTTATTAAGATGAGAGCTAGGTTGAAAAAGATCTACATAACAAATTATCAATACATTAATATTTTTCTAAAATACAAGTACAACATAACTAACATTATCTAAGTTGCATATATAATTAAAAGGTGATCCCTAGCTATAACAATTGCTTGTTGTTTTGGTTACTCCAAAACTCATTTTCCCATGCCTCCACTTGTTGTGTGGCCTTTAACTTTTGTTCAACAAATGATTTGATTTCTTGAGGTTCATAAGGTGGAGGAAGTGTACATGGATTTGTATAACTAGGAGATTTCTCTAACCCTTCTTCCATGAATTTTCTCCATATACCTTGTGAAGTGCATGCCAATGATTCTGAACATATTTCAACTGCCTCTGATGGAATTTTTGGTTCAAATTTTAGCAACTTTGCATATTCATTTAACAAATGAAATATGTAATCAAATACATATTCCATCTTCATATCTTCATGAATGAAATCACTTCCTGCCTTCCCAATTGCCTCCGCCTGACAACATAATAATAATAAAATTGTTAAAAAAATGAGTCATTTACTCAATAACTTAAGTCTTATCGACTAGGGGAAGCCTGGTCTACAAAAATGTATGATGCACACTCTATCCTAATGCAAACATAATTAGTAGTTGCTTGCTTCCACCGCCCGAACATGTGACCTATAGGTCACTCGGAGACAAAGTAACTCTATTGTTGTTCCAAGGCTCCCCTTCAAGTCTTATCAACTGACGATATACATTGTACTTAATAATGTAACATATAGTTATTATATTGTCATTATAAATAAGTAATTGTACCTCGTGAGTGTGATTGTTGCCCCATTGAACAGCAAAGTTGAGGGAACCACATTTATTATTTTCTCTAATGGGCCAATAATGTTGTTGAGGAATCATTCCTCTCATGAAGAAATCATGGTAATGAGGTTTTATGTACAATGTTGGTGAATCACAAGCCAAAATGTATTTTTCACTCACTGACCATGCCCATCCTTCCACATATATTTTATATCTGCAATCAACCCACATCAAATATTTCTAATTTACAATCTACACCCCAATAAAATTTAAAACTATTTTTTTTAAGTTTTAATTAAAGGAGACTATAAAATAGAAATATGGAAATACCTATGGGTGCATTGATTTGCAAGATCTGATTCCTTGAAACCCTTTTTGGATTGATCATCCCAGTCCTGAGGATTTGTCATTGAACAATAAACTCGGTTAATTACAAGGTGGGAAATTGAACCCTCGAAAATTCATGTTGCTAACTAGTTGAATTATTAAGATCCCACTATTATACATTATGAATCAAAAGTAATTAAATTGATTTAAGATAGACTTCCATCTATTATTTTATTTTCATATAAAAAAAAAAGAGAGAGAGGAAACAAAAAGTTATCATTGACATTAGCAGCTAGGACTGAATTTGGAGAGGGTAACATGGATTGAATCAACAAATGAGTCATTGTCCAATTCGTCGAAAATTAGTTCATGAGTTGAGAGTAGCGTCAAGATAGACAAAATAATGGGTCAAGTCCAAACACGCTCTAGTTGTTTTTCTAAATTTATTTAATTAGAAAAAATAATAATTTAAAATATTCTTCTTTATTATAGCTTTATATAACATTTCAAGCAAAAAAAATAATATTCATTTAAATTTTTTTACAAGATTTCTTACGATCTCTTTGGAATTCATACTCAGCCCAAATCAACACAACTTTTAGATAAGACATGTTAAGATGCGTTGAGTTGATAAATGATCAAACAAATGACGACCCATCCAAACTCAATATTAGATAAATTATATTTTCAGAGGTTAATTTTAGCGACGCTAGTTATCATGATGCACATTTTGAGAACTAAATTGAGAGTACAAACCTGGACATATAAAAGAGTATGAAAGTTTTGTTTGTCAGTAATATTACACTTCATGAGATCTTTTCTAATTGGTGAAACATGTGGATTTCCCTTCCAATAAGCAAAGGGTACCCTATCCTTCCATTTTGTTCTTTTGTTACCTTCTTTTATCTCCTTAATCACACTTCTCCATGGCCTTATATTTGTCTCAGCCCTACAAAAATAACCATAAATAATCATGTCCTAATTAGTCAACAATTTTTAATCAGCCTCAAAAGTTAACATTTAATTTCTTGTACTGTATGAGTTCTATATTTATAATTAATTTTGCCAGCAAAATTAGGACGATCGAAAATAAAATAATATAACACATGGTCAAAGTCATAAATAATTAGAACTTTGGAAGACTCAAACCAAAATTCAATCGTTTACGTCAAACACACTACAATGTTTTGTCTCATCTCTCTAGCAAGACCAAAAAAACACAATTTCATAAAATCTGCGTATTTTGTTTATTTTTTTAAAAAGGAAAAAAAAATTCCAAAATATGTAAAAGGTGTATTGTATTAAAATCTTAATCGACAGATAAAAATGATGAACTGCAAGGGTAAAGAAAGGTAGTAATTAATTACCAGCCCCAAAACGACCAATCCGGGAAGACAATATCCAAACTATGCCAATCTGAACAGTATCGGAACAACGGTGGTGGGCCGGAGTTACGTTTCCGGTAGTCTTTCGATCGGACGACCGGCCGGTCATCGGTATCAAACATGATCTCCAAATTAGGCAATTTTCCAGGGTACCACCTTAGTAGTTGTACAATTCCATACATAGTGTACAAATGTCTAGTTTGAATAAATTTCTTTGTGTTATATTTTTCAACATAAATTTTGCCATCCAATATAATTAACCTAAAATGTGCATTTCTTTTTCCTTTCTCCAACATTTCCCTAGTAATTCCTGTCTCTTTCCATGGCTTTAAATCTTCATGAATCCATCTAAAATACTCAGGACATGTTGAGTTATTAGGGTTTAAGGGTTTATAAGAAGTAGGGTAATTAATTGGACATTTATTGGATTGATTCCATGCACTACAATCCAAAGGGAATTCAAGAATTTGAGGTTGGATTGTTGGGGCTGCTACTTTTTTGTAGAAATGACTAGTGTATTTTGCCTGCATAAATTTAAAGAAATAATAATTAAATAAACTCGTTGGAAATTTTAAATAAGATAATTATGATTCTAAACACTTCGATTGACCAACTAATTTAACAAAATGTATATGGGGTGTATATTTCAGTCATGTTGATAAACTAGTTGACCAAACTCTACATGTCTATAAGACTGTAACCTAAAAAAGCACAAAAGGCAGAAATAAAAAGAATTGTCATGCATTTATTTCCATAAACAAAAACAAAAAAAAAACGTTTACTTAATTCATTCTTTAATTTGTCAAGGATAGAGTCAATGAGTTTGAATTTTAGAAAAGATGAGTCATTGAATTCTTGATAAATTATTTATACATATTAAATGTAAAATACAAATATATATAAGTTTAAGCTAAATTTATTGAATTTTGTTGAACTTATAGAGGTACTTGAATCAATGGAGGTAATTGTAAAGCCCCTCTCCATAATTTTATTTATTTATATATTTTTTTAAAAGAAAAAAAATAAGGGGCGGAGGTTCAATATCAAATTCATTAACTTGACTGATACTATATGGCAGGTAGCTATTAATTTGCTTACATGTCTTTTAACGCAATTTATTTCAATGCATTAAAATGACATTTAAGGTAATAAAGGAGAGATTACTAAAAAAAACAAAGTGAAGGTACGTGCAAGCTGATTCAAAAAAATATTTACGAAAAAGAGAAGTAAAAACATATATGAAAAGGAGAATGGAGACTTACAAGATCAAACCATCCCGCGAAGAACAAGAGAGAAACTACGAGCAGAAAGAAGAATAGAATCAACGATTTCGTTAAGGTTGTTGTAGTTTTCTTCTTGAAATATTTCCATTTTGGTGAATTGTTTTGAAATGCTGGCCTTAGCCAAAATTCATTCTTCAACTTCTCATTCTTTTCTTTCATAATTTTTGCCACAACTTATATATATATTTGCAATGCACTTAATAGAATATATAGGTGTTTCTAATTTGGGTGATTTTTTATTTTAATTTTTTGTGGAGGGGAAAGAGGTGTAGGTTTTCTTCACAAGAGAAGTGAATCAGTATGTATTAATATATAGTAAGTAACTTACCAAAATTAATGGCTTTTGTTAGAAGGAATATTCATCAAGCTAAGAGAAATTATAATAATAATTAATGAGAGAATAAAGTATTAGTCCTCACATAAAAAAGAAGAAGTCCTCACATGTGTTATGGGGTTACTTAATTTTGTGATAAGTTGAAACTGACAATATTTTCTTAAAGTGTCGAAAGAATACAATAAGGCAAACACATTATTTAACACCTACAAATTTATGTATGCTAATTTCCTTGCAATTGTAGGTAAGCAGTCAGACGAAGCTAGAATTTTAATTTTATGTGTTGTAAATTTTATAATGATAACTTTATATGATATTAATAACTAGGTTTTGAATTTAATATTTTATATATATATTTAATAGAATTATTAACACAAATATATTGTTTGAGCTAAATCTACTAAACTATTAGCTCCGTCTTTTAATTTAAAAAGAAAATTCCACGCCAAACTTTAAAGAAAATAGGTGCTTGCTAGGGCCTAGCTAATAGAGTAATGAAGAAAAATCTTGATTGTGAAGTATACGTCCAACTCTGACTGAGTCCAATTTTTGGCAATGGAAAAGGGAAAATTAAATGTAACTTCAGGCAAATTTAATTGCCACTGGACTTTTCAAAAATAAATAAATTGGAGACTAATTAAGCTACTTATGGAAATTCTTATTTTAATTTTTCTCCAATTTGAACACTAATAAGTAATAATATAAATCCCATATTAATTATTTTTACCCACTTGGTGGATGGTAAGGTACAATCCTTATTAGGCCTTACTTTCCCCTATTATACATGAGGCCTAAAGTACAATAACAGTAATTAATTAATGTTGACAAATTTAGATTTTCCAGTTCCCTTATTATAATCATATAATTTTTATTTTATTTTTTATCTAGGGTTCGATATCACCATTGGAGTTCGACTATATTTGAATTCGCACCGTGTAAGGTCCCATTGGGGAGAAGCGCTTCCTACTCCCTGGTAAGGATTTTCCACACCCAAGAGCTCTATTTAAGGGAGAAGCAGACTCATCTACTGCACCAAAATCATACATTTTGAAAGACGGTAACTTAGATTTTCCACACCCAAGAGCTCTATTTAAGGGAGGAGCATACTCATCTACTGCACCACATCCTTTGGTGATATAATCATACATTTTGAAGTCCTACAACCATCAAATACGATAAGGTTATTATACAAAAAAGGTTCCAATTTTTCTTTTCTTTTGCGGGATTACTTAAATGTAGTCAGTTTATATTAACGTTATGAGTACGTACATGAAGCATGTTTTTACATAGTTTATTTTTATTATCACTAAACCGTAGTTAATTAATTAATACATATTTTGCACCTAAATTTACTTAATTATGATTAGTATGATTTGATATAAATATTGGGTGCATATACTTTTAGATTTTTAACAGGTTGGGTAGGGGTAGGGGTAAGGGTCGATACTCGAGGATCATAGTAATTAATCAACGCAGCTACAAATTTCAAATTAATCATAGTGACAATACCTCAAAGCACTATTATTGATGCCCATGAATTTCTTGCGTGATTAACGTTACATTTTAACTCATACTTGTAGAGTTGTAGTGTAGGTGAGTATTATAAGCATGATTTCAACCTAAATAATTGAATGAAAATGCAAAATGCACATCCTTTAAGAACAAGTGAAATAATTGTGAACCAAAAGTAAGTTTCATGTAGTAGAATGTTGTAAGTTGTGAATGGGACGGATCAAAGTCGGGGTTAAAATTATTTTTTAATGTATATATATAGCATATGTTGAATCATTTGTTTTCCGTATTAAGCTATGTGTGGGGTATATTTTATTGCAAATATAGCCAAGTGGAGAATTAAGGACTTGGTCAATATACTAAGAAGTTATTTAAAAAGGCCATTTAGGATTTAGGAGGATTTTGTGTGAAGTAATTTGGAAGCCGATTAGCCTGTTAAACTTTTAGTGAGAACTAAGCAATTCAATTAATGTGGAACTAAACTATAAACATGTGATTAAGCCTCCAAATGAAATTAATTAAGAATTTGACTTTGACAAAGTCATTCCCTGCAAAGTTTGTCATTAAGCAACATCACAATATTTATAACATCCTTTCACGTGTATAATGCATTAATAGGGCCAAAAATCAAAATACTGTGAAAGTCCTTAAAAATGAGGAAAATGACTTTTCTAATGAAAGTAAGAAAAACAAGTTTTATTAATGACATTCCAGATTCATTGTCTCTTCCCACTCACCCAACATTCCCGATCCCCACCCCTTGACCATCTCAACCCTATCACCCCCGAACCCTCCCCCCTTATCTAATCCCGCGTCACGGAGTGTTTTTTGTTAGATTACATATAAATATTTTTCAAATGATATTTCTTTTCTTACTTATGGAATACTATAAAAATAAGTAAGAAACTCACACAACATTTTCTAGAAAAATATTTTCCTTCATACGAAACGTTATAAAAATTCACCCTGATGGAATCTTCCAGAACAAGCCAATGTAAGAAGGTTGACAAGAGAACCAAAAAGGTAGTCCGATGATAACAATTATACAATTTTAAACTACACAAATATACGCAACATTAATTCTATGGGCTTATAATGTCAAACAATGCTTCAAATACGGCCCATGTTCATGTACACTTCAAACTCCAAAAATTGCATCTTGCAAAATTCACAGATCAACTTGTGGCCCAACAAGGCCAGCTTGAGTTTTTGTTTGGGACCTTTACCGAAATAATCGTCAAATTTACTTTATTTTTTCTAGTTGGTATACATATACTATATATACCAAGTATATACATTGTTATATATATTTAATACATATTTCAAACATCCGACCATAATTTATAGCTTAAGGGGTTGGAACGATTATTTAGATTAATTCTTCTGGAATGGTGTTATGATTTGAAAATGGTATGAAAAAGATCCTTGAATGTAGTATGGCAATAATAGAAATTTAGATTGTCCAATCAATTACATATTTAATTTTTTTTTGCCCATAATGCTAAGACTATATGACAAATCCATCTTTCATCTTTGATCAAATAAAAATATCAATAATTAGTGACAGATTTTCTTCTATAATTCCAGTTTCCACATGAAGAATATACATATAACCTACATTATGAGTAGTTGGTAAATTTATGCATGTGTATCAACGATATTTATTGGAGTATACCAATACAATAGGCAGAGAAGATTGAAGCGTATCAAATCAATAATAGTTATGTGTACGTTTTTTTAGAAGTTTGTCAGTTTAAAAATATGTAAAGGGAATGATTATTTTTAACTCACCCAATGTTCCTCACAAATTTATCCCTCAGACTACCCCTTCGTTGAGCTCAAAAACACACATAAAATTCTTCGATATTTTAAACGGAAAAGGACCAAAAATACCCTTGAACTATTCGAAAAGGTTCAAATATACCCCTCATCCATCTATTGGGTTAAAAATACCCCTCAGTTCACCTTTTTGGTCCATTTTTACCCTTAAAACTAACACTCTTTTATTTTTTAATTATTTTAGGAAAAAATGACAAATATATCCCCAAACTACCGTAAATGGTATCTAAATACACTCCGTTATACTTTTAGGACTCTCATGTCTTTATCGTCCAAAATTTGGAACGTATATACCCTTATGATAGATGGCGAGACACGTGGCATCATCTCAATGACCCACCTAAAATTATTTAATTTTTAACCCAAAATTTAAAATACCCGTGATCCGGATAATTTAAACACCTGACCCAAATTATAACCCACGGACTAACCTAAACGAAAAATTATAACGCACCAACTAACCCAAATGAAAAAAAAAGGCAACAACAACCATTGCCTCTTTCATGTATTAATCACTTCTTCTTCAGTGAAATCTTTTCCAATTTCATCTTCTTCAATGTAAACCACTGCCTCTTTAATGCCTCTCTTCTTCTTAGCTTTTCATGACACATTTTCAATTGTATTTTAACATTTTAGTGATGTTTTTCTTTCGATTATTGTTTTTGTAGAAGCAATCATTGGTTTGAGTATCAAGTGGAAGTTTCAGTAGTGTGAAGTTCGAAGTTCGAGTATCCACTCATCGTCTAAATTGCTGCCTCTTCCGATTGGTTGAAAAGTGCGAGATACAATTTTTTTAGCATTACTTGAAAAAATCATTGAGTACCACGTCAAATTCCGTTTTCACCTCATCCACAACTGGAGCATCTGTTGTTGCTCTACCAGGGCGGCGACGACGGCAGCGGGACTACCTCCTCCGATGCTTTGACAGCGGCAAAAGGACGAGTGAAAATTGCTCGGTGCTGATGGAGTTTGGGAATGCGAATGAGGTGTTCTAGTGTTTTGGTGGGGAAGGAGATTGAAGCTTTTAATTAATTGGATCTTGAAAAATGAAGAACTTGGCCAGAAGTTCTTTGAGAAATCTAGAGAAGATGAAGAAGTGTTTTGGGTTATAATTTGGGGCGGGTATTATCTTATTTGGGTGGATTTTAAAATTATTTTGGGTGGGTCTTCAAAATTATGGGTCAAAATTTAATAAATTTCGAATAGACATTTTAGATTGAGACACGTGTCCCGCCGTTAGTTGAAAAGGTATATACGTTCCAAATTTTGGACAGCAAGGACATGAGAGTCCTAAAAGTATAACGGAGGGTATTTAGATACCATTTTCAATAGTTCGGGGTATATTTGTCCTTTTCCCCTTATTTTTATTAATGTTTATTACGTGACATCTTCCTATTGGATAAAATTAAATTCCAACCCATTAGATTTTCCTCTGCCCACTGACCCATATCCATAGCCCATAACCCAAAACCCAATTTAATTAAAACTCACTAAAAATAAAGGATATATTAACCTCTCTTTCTCCATTAATCCTAATAGCTTCTTGCAAGAATGGAAATTGTGTACCAAATTTTTTTACATGAAAAACAATATACTACACTTAATATCAATGATCACCCACATGCCCTGCTACATAATTAATCAATTGATAAAAAAGGATTAGCTAACAACTTTATTTGGGCATAATATTATGATAGTTTACTTTCTCCCTGCACCACGGACCACCAAGAACACCACAACATCTTTTAAAAAATTGGCAGAGACGCGGATTGCTGATACGTGGTTTTTAAGAAAGAAACATATACATCAAATTAAGTTGCTTGATTCTTTAACTTGGTCCTGAAATAGCTTCTTCTTTTTTTTCACAATCTTCAAAAACCAGAATAAGTTGTTATTTCTTAGAAGAGTTATCATAAAGTCACCTTGAAACATTATCATTATAGAAAAGTTAGAAAAATACACAAAAATCAATCATAATCAACTTCAAGCTTTCACACAACAGTTGAAGTACCTGAAAATGCTTCTTCTTGTAGTTGATGGGTGGTTCTGAAATAGCTTCAGTGAGAAAGAGAGATGTTTTTTTAATTGAGTTTGGGTCATGAGGCTATAGATATGGGTCGGGGCGGATGAAGTAAAATTTAATGGGTTAGAATTTTGTTTTATCCAATTAGAAGATGCCACATAATAAATAATGATAAAAATAATTAAAAAATAAAAGGGTGTTAGTTTTAAGGGTAAAAATGGATCAAAAAGGTGAACTGAAGAGTATTTTTAACTCAATAGGTGGATGAGGAGTATATTTAAACCTTTTCAAATAGTTCAAGCGTATTTTTGGTCATTTTCCGTAGTTTAAATGACACGTGTATAATGTTCAATAAATCCTAACTGAAAGGTGGTTCATTGGCTATGGTGTCAGTGGTGATATTGGGCATTAAAATACCGACCCCGGCCCCTACTTCTATTACAACCTATTATCACACCTAGAAATTTTGTCAAAACGTGTCAATATATATATATAAAATTATTTTTAGCGGTAATTAATTAACGATAATAGCTCAATTGTCGCTAAATATATATTTTTACCGATAATTAATACTCTTTGTATGTCCCTAAAGCCTTTAACGACATTGGATCTAACGACACTTAAGTAATGCCGATAAAGAGTTTAGCACTCTTTATTAATGTGTTTATTTATTGCCGATAAAAGTTGTTTTTGCTATAGTGTGTGTGTATATATATAAGACCATCTGTTTTTTTTTTGTTTGATATCGATATTAAAGTCTGACTAAATTGCGCTAAAAAATCTTACATCAATAATAAAACGTTTCTTAATAAAAATGACTCCAAAATCTAAGAAAACTCGAACCTGAAACTTTTGTTTCATGACTTATAATAGTTGTTGGTATTTGTTCGTTCGAGTGGGTCCATAACTCCATATACATAGTTTTTCTTTCTAAAGCGAGTAAAGGAAATGGGGGAAAAAGAAGAGTAAATTAAAGAAAATGATGGATTCTTCATGATTTGACAACGACGACCACACTTTGTTAAATTATTTGATGTACAAAAATCAATCAACGGCAACACTACTGCCACATGAATAAACAAACAAATTCAATGTTAAACAATCAGCATAAATAAACAAAATAAGCTCAAAATTTAAAGGACTTGATCACATAATTTGTAGAGAACTTTTTTTTGGTAGCTTGAAGCGTTTCAAAAATTATCTTTAAGAATATTTCAACATAAATATATCATATCATCATTTATATTATATTTATTACTACTACTATTACTATTACTAAAAATGGGAAGTTCCTTACCTCAAAGCTGAATTACTATTTAACCATTCCACTTAATTAAAATGATTAAATATCTAATTAAATAATACTAATATTTTAATTACATAATTTGAATTTTAAGAGTTGTACTTTAATTCTTCAGTTATGAATTACAAATCTCTTTTGTCTTCTACTTCTTTTTAGTTTCCATCAATTAAGAAATTTTTCATATCCTTTTGACTTCTATAAAATTAATAGTTTTAGCCTTTGATTTATTGTCAATTTATTATAATGCTTTGTTCTTTAAAATGTTCAAAATACTTTTTGGGATAAAGACATATTCTTTTTTATATTAGTTTCTTCAATTAACTTTCCTTTTAAGTTGTGCAAAACCTCTGTTTTGCTTTTAATAATTTTTTATTCTCTTTTGCTCTTTTTTGTTCATTGTTTGCATCTTTAATCTTCAGATTTTGTTTTATATGAATTGAGTGACTTATTTTGCTTGGTTTTCTTTTGAAATTCTTACATCTGCACAATTTTTATTTTATTTCTTATTTTTTTTAAAATTGTACTAATTAACATAAAATACACATACAACACACGTGTTCGAAAACTAATATCCTAAAATTTAACAAGCTTTTGTAATATAAAACTAGAAATATAGAAACTACGCACTAAACATGAAAACTTTTGTAAGGGACTTGTTGAAAGTTAAAAATCAATTACCACAAATATATTTTGTATCTAGACAAACAAAAATGAACGAAAGTTAAAAATATTTAAAAAATAATAATTAAAAGTATAACTAGCTAACGTAATGGGAAACTTTGTCGTCAAAAGGAGGTTCCATCCTCAAGTGGACAAATCTTCACCAATCGATAAAGAAGTTGTATATTAAGCTTATAACTCAATGATCTTCAATTTTTGACCTCGTTTTATTTCTAAGTTATGTGATTTTTTTTTTAAATAGTTTTTAAAAAATAAAACGTTCATTCTCGAAATGTAAAATGTGTCAATTAATTTGACTACTGGAGTATTTAACTACTATAGGGTATACTAATTATTAGCTTAGTCTACCTACTAATTTGTGGGTTCAATCTATATATATGTAGACAGTTTGGTCAAAATTAATATGATAACAATTACTATATAGGGTACTTAATAATGATTATGTGTTCTAATAAAGTAAAAGTACCGGGTCCAACTTAATTTTGTTGTTTTTTCTTGTTTCAAACAATTTATCGTTATAATTAGTTTAAAAAGAATTGTATCCATTTTATTTTTTTAATAATTTAACTAAACTGCGCATATATGAACTTTTAAGCACAGCATTCTTCATTATGGGATAACAAAATTATGAATTAGGATTTAGGATTAATTGTAGTTACTGTAAAAATAATTAAACTATGATCAGTAATCTAATATTGACGTGGGTAGAATAAAAAAAAAATCATATAATCAACACAGCTTGTTACTTGTTAGAATTATTACTAGTTAAAATCCATTTTGAACTATTATACACCCTCACATACTTTAAAGGTCCGTTTGACTTAACTTAAAAAAAAATTCTTAAAATAATTTTTAAAAAGTCAAATTTTAATTACTTTTAAGGGGAAAAAAATGAAAAATGGTGTATCTATTTTTAACTTTTGACTTTAAAAAAATAAATAAATTTAAATATCCTAATACTCTGAAAACCACTTAAAAGTTGATTTGACCAATCGAACACCTTTTTAACTCAATCGAAATTTGAGAGAGTAGTTTAGCATATGTTTCACGTAAAATTGACAACTCTAGCTAGTATTTATTACTAATATAAATATTAGATAGCTAATTGAATTTCGTTATCCTGTACTCCTATAGTAGTCCACTCCCTTCGTTACTTCCCTTTTTAATCACTCTAAAAATAAAGGGTCTCTTTCAATATTGTTACATAAGTTTTCCAATTTTATACCCTCCGTCTCATATGACTTACCTTCTTCTTCTTCTTTTTGGCGGACCCATGGTTGTTATTAAGGGTGTCAATGATTGTAGTAAAAATATAATTATGAGTTTAATAATCAAGAAATTTTCATAATACCTATCAAAATTTGATCTCTATATAGGGTAAAACCTCCGCTTCTATGTAATTAATGGCGGAGCCAGAACTTTGACAAAGGGGTGTCAAAATATAAAGAAGTAAAATCGCGTAGAAGTCAAGGAGTGTCAATATGTAATATATATACATAAAAAAATATTTTTAGTCTAGCTACACAATGTAATTTTTCGACGAAGGGGTGTTGGTCGACACCCCTCAACTTCATGTGGCTCCGCCACTGTATGCAATAGCTCGCAAATCACATAGGAGAGGTAACACCCGCACTAGGGGTTCTGGCAAGGGATTTCGAACTCAAGACATCCAACATGAAAGTCCCAAACCCAAACCACTGGGCCACCCCAAAAGGGTTCATATATATAGTAGTGTTATATTTCTTTATAAATAAAATTAAACATAGATGTGTGAACCCACACTTGAAGTATTATATAATGTCGTGCGATGGTGATTGGGCGCACCTCTCTAAGTGAGGCTACAAATTTGAATCTTTTATTTATCTTGTTTTATTTTCCTTTCTAAAATAAGTGGCTTGGATATATAAAAAATAATTTTAGACCTATAAATTAATTTTTTTAATGATTTTCAGTGATAAGAATCTAAATATTATACCGATCAAATTTATATCTTACCACATTTTTGAAATAATACATCTATCATCTTAAAATCCTGGATACGCTTCTCTGTCACTATCACTTGACACCCCTTACCCAAGGGTTGATCCGCCCCGGACCATACATATTTTTATCACTTATTATTTTAGATCATAAATTTAATTTTTTTTATTTTTAACTTTGTGATAAATCAAGCTATAAAACATATAAAATAAGGTATATATTTTCTTGTTATGTTCAATTAATTAAGATAATTAAATTGACAGGGAAGGGAGTGAGTGTATTATAAACGTTTGCCGACAGTCCCACATGTGGACACGTCCCCAACACTGCTTCCGTTGATTCATTGATACCAAATTATCCAATTTTCTTCACTACTACTTTCTTTTTAACCTATCCAACAAAAAGTTGGAATCTCCAGATATTAGTTTCCATTTTGCTTTTGTTGATTGATTCCTTCTTCTTTCTTTCCCCTATTAGATACATTTAATTTCAATTATAAGAATGGCAGAAGCTACTGCAGTTGCAGCTCAACCTCAACCAGAATTACCACCTCCTCCTGCCATGGCCAAAACTGATGACTCTAAAGCTCTTGCTACTCTTCCTCCAACAAGTAATTATTCCTTAAATTTCAAACCTCTATATATCTCTGTTTTAATTATCGTCAAATTCTAAAACTCCAATTTGTGCCTGTTAAATATTGGTATGGCCTATATATATATCCCTATTGATATCTTTTATTTCGTTTATTCATTGTTAAATCGTTGGTCTAAAACACTATATTAGAAATGGGGTGGAGAATCGAACCCTTATCATCAATAAGGTAAAAGTTTGAGTAGGTAGCCAACCAATTGAGCTACTTCTAATCGAACCTTCACCAATATGAAGGTAAAAGTTTAAGTAGGTACGTACGTAGCCAACCAATTGAACTATTGAGATTTTTCTAATCGAACTTTCACCAATACGAAGGTAAAAGTTTAAGTAGGTATATTAGCCAATCAACTGAATTGCTAAGATTCTTCTAATTTTTTTGGTTTAAACCTTTGTATTAACTTAATTATTTTTATTATGCTTGGAGAAGTTTGATAAATAAGGACAAGTTTGAAGTTTCTGTTGAATATATGAAGATCACAAAGAAAGCATCCAAAGATGAACTTTTTTACTGCCTGATTCTGTTTTAGGTTAATTTTTCAGCAGACAAAAATCAGTTAAACATGGTTGATTAGGTAAAAATATACATTAATTAATCATGATTAAATGATAGAGTTATAGCTTATATGAAAATTAAAATATTCACTTTATTTGGAATTTTCAAAGCTGAAATTCGCTTTGCCATACTTTTTGCAAAGAATATTAAAAGATATGGTTTATACCTCACAATTTCTAAAAACTAGCAAAATCATCTAACTCTACTAATTTACCTCAAACATGCAATCAAATTTTATCTAAAAGAATATATCTCAAAATAGATAGTCACATAATATCATAGATTTGAATTTTGATCCCATATACAGCTACTACATATTATTACAAGTATTTTTTCGCTTTATTTGAAATTCTTGAAGATGGAGTTGTGTTTGGTTTGTTTTTATTAATTGATCTATTTTCAGTTGAGGCATCTAATCTATTATTGTTCCTATCTGGCTGGACTCAACTAATTTTGATGCCTTTATACTCCTAACAACTTTTGAATTATTGGAAAGACTTGGTATACTGTTTTTTAATGATCATTAATAGGTCCAATATCTCTCCTTTACTTTTTGGCAAAAATAAATCAATACGATTAGATGCCTTGCTTAATTAGTGGATGGCCAGTCTGGTTTAAACTTTAATCAATAGAATTAGTGGATGGCCACTCTGGTTTACCTTAATCAAAAGAATTAGTACTCTGGGAATCATTGGTAGATAATGATTGTAGTGAAGGCGGGTAGGTGATACCTACTGTAGAGTCACTTGGTACCCGTACTTGTAGGATAGCAGGTACCACATGGAATAATCGAGGTGCACACAAACGGACTTGGACACTAACCTTCATTTAAATAGAAAGTTGATAATAGTATCTCCTAGTATTGTTATGATGAAAATTTGATGCATTTCAAACAGATCATTGGTGTTAACTTTTTCTTTTTTTTGATAACCGAGAAATCCGTCTGTGACCTACCCTTTGGACCAATCACAGCCTTCTAAACTCAGTGGATAATAGTCCCGCCCCTCTACCCTTCTCCACTTAAATACCGGACTTCACTTTGTGTAGTGTGGGGCTTGAACCTGCGACCTAAGCCGCAAATCCTCCACCTTTTGCCACTCGAGCTAGGCCTTGGGGGAATCATTGGTGTTAACTTGGCTGATCACATTCTTGAAGTTCTGTGATTTTTGTAACTAATTTCTGATTGAAAAGTTGTAGAGAAAGCACATATATGAACTGCTTGTGTCTCGAGGGAAATATTCTGCGACTGATGATATATTCTCATTTACTGAATTTGGCAGAGCCTGACTCTTCTACAAAGAAAAGTTCAAAGGGATCCCTCGACAGAGGTATGCACCAATATTAATTCTTGAAACTTTTCTAAGTATATAGGGATGTGCTTATGTTGCATATTGAAATATTTCATGAAGAATGCACTTAATAGCTGGCTTAGGCAACTTCGGTTGGAGCTTATCCTGTTATGTGACAAAATACGTCAAAGGAATGAGTTTATTAGAGCCGGTCACATCTCATTCTCAGCAGTTAACAAGTTCATTCATTTTTTTTTCGCCAGATGTTGCTCTCGCACACCTTGAAACAGAGAAAAAGAATTCCTATATCAAGGCATGGGAAGAAAGTGAAAAAAGCAAGGTGAATAACAAGTAAGATTTCTAACTTGCTGTGTTATTCAAGAAAAATGTACAGACAAAAACTTCATTCCCTATATGGATATCGTGACTTTTGAAGTTGCACAACATTTGGTTGCATCCTCTATTATTTTTATTGTTATCTTAAACATGTTTTCATGTTCTAGTCCACCTTTTATGGTTCAAAATGCAAACATTTGTATAGATATTCATTTACTAGTGGAATGAATCTAGGAGATGTTCTAAATTTTGAGCCCGACATTGATATACCATTCATCTATACTCAAATGCCTTTTGCCAATTCAATAACCGAAGTCATCTTCACCTTGCTTTATTATTGAATAGGGCCGAAAAGAAGCTCTCTTCAGTTGGAACATGGGAGAACACCAAGAAAGCAAATATTGAAGCTAAACTGAAGAAACTTGAGGTAACCAGGCTCGAAATCTAGTATGCATGCTTCTTCAATAATTTTGAACATGGAAATACTTGAAAACATGATATATTGTGGAAGATGTCTCATTTTGAACTATTCTGCGATATTCTTTCATGAGATACACTGCATTCTGGCTGCAAGCTAGGTTGTCATCTAAAGACTCTTGTTTCCTTTAGCATATCGAGAAACGTTAGTAGTAGCTAAACGGGGTACTTAAAACTTTAGAAACTGTTTTTTGTCGTCCTATGCTGACCAAAATATGGGTAATGCATAGGATGCGACATTTATCATTGTCAAGAGAAATATTTAATGATGTTGATAACCTCCTACAAATTTTGCAGGAACAACTAGAGCAAAAGAAAGCAGAATATGCAGAGAAGATCAAGAATAGAGTAGCTGCAGTTCACATGGAGGCAGAGGAAAAGAGAGCTATGGTTGAAGCCAGACGAGGAGAAGAACTTCTTAAAGCAGAGGAGATGGCTGCCAAGTATCGTGCTACGGGACAAGCCCCTAAGAAGATTGGATGCCTTGGATGTTAAAGCCATGAAATGTATCATTCTCTTTTGTGAATTTTCATGTTTGGTGCTCTTTATTGGGTGTTTCAAACATATTGAGTTTTCGTAGTTTGTGTAAGAAAAGCACTCATGAAAGTTTTTAACTTTAAAGTGTCGTGAAGTTTCTACTGATACTTCATACTGTATTTGAGATTATGTATAAAATGTCTGGAAACTACAATGTTGAAATGTTGTCAAGAATCACTTGGTGTTCCTAGTTTGTGTCATGAAGTTTCTACTGTTTGCTTGCTGCTAGTCAGGTTGGCCAAAAAAATAAAAACTGTAATATGTAAGCATGACTTGTATAGAAACAAAACATAGTCCTGAATTTCTATTACAAAATATCATGCATGATAGCACTATTGCTATTACAAAATATAGAGGGAAAATGCATTGTCCTTTCCTCTGATGGAACTGAGATAGCCCTATTGATATGACATTAATATATAGTAGAGTTAGAATATGTGTTCTTTCCACAGCTGGAGCTACTAAAATAACCAGCAGAATTTTTTTCAAAATTGACGTTTCGGAGCCACTGATATCAAAGAAAGAAGCACACTGCAGATTCTGGTTAAGGACAGATCATGAGCTTTCACTCAAAAAGGGATACAAGCTATAGGAATCACTATGTCCTAGAAAGCTCATGTCATTGTTACTAGGGAAATCCAAAAGAAGTTGCAATGCTGATTCAGATGAATCTTCCATGGCGTTGGAGCTAGACGTGTCTGATCCTTGCAAGAAATCTTCTGTATATGGTTGGCCAATTTTCCACTCTTTATACTCATTTTGGTTGCTTCCTGTCACTGGTGAACCAGCAACACCGAGTTCAACCTCAGTCGTAATGCCTGAAGCTGATCCATACTTTGTACACGAAGATGCTTGAGAGGCTGGACTTTGACAAGCATTTTTTTCTCCTTTCTTGAATTTCCTAAATGACTCTCCTATCTCTGAGTTCCATATGCGCAGAAAATAGTCAGTCTCAGACCTTCCGACTGATGATGGAACCAAGAATTGGGACTCTCTGGAAAGACGAGCCTCAGCTTCAAGCCTAGCACTTTCCCATTGTGCCAAGTGACGCGCCGAAGGTGATGTAGCTGGTCTTCTCAGCAGTCCATTGGGGTCAGAGTACTGTTCATGAGTCTGAGGATCAATGCCCATGGAAAGCAGGCGCTTTTTCAGGTGAGTATTCCACAGATTCTTTATCTCATTGTCTGTCCTCCCAGGTAATTGTGAAGCAATTGCAGCCCATCTAGATAAACTTAGTAATGATTATTCATAGTTATTGAAATATAAATGATGCTTATAGTGTTTTTTACATTACGTAAACGTGTACTAAGAAATACTAGAAGTTAAGCATGCAACTACACAAGGCAAAAACCAACCTGTTTCCAAGAATGCCATGTAACTGTATGACAAGCTTCTGTTCTTCGGGGCTAAAAGGACCTCGTATGATGTTTGGCCTTAGATAATTCGTCCATCTAAGACGACAACTTTTCCCACAACGAAGAAGACCTGTTAGTGAAAAAGTGGAAAACAGTTGACAAGAATTCAGGCAAACTATGAGGTTATGATACCATAGAGACCATTTTATAATATTAGTCTATCATTCTAAACTCTCCTACTAACAGCATTAGTCATTAACACAATATCAGCTGCTCAAGCTGGTTACAATAACCAAAGAACTATGGTATTAGCCAGGAAACTGTAACTAGACTGGAAACAGTGAACCAGCACGCTCGAGGCTAGTTCACTCGGGTAACATTTGGCACCTACATAGAAAATTGGCACATTTTCACATAAGAGGATATGTGTTGAGCCCAACATTGTAAGTGTCTTTCGATAAATCATCGATCGATTAGGTCAACATTCATAGTGTACACATGGAGAAGAGAAACAAAGACTTCCTAATGATAACTGCAACAAAAGAATACCAAAGGCAGCCTTAAACAAGGAACAATTCCCACTAGTTTAACATCTTTACTGAGTTCCCAATTTGACCTTAAGTGAAAAGAAAAAAGAGAGCATCTCCAGAAGGAAAATTTTAACTATTTTGATGATTAGGGGTAAAAGTAGAACAGCACTTTGAAGTACTAGTGAATTGCAAGGGGTAATTTATGTCATTCAGTAAAACAGAAAAGTAAGCTCAAGAGTAAAAGAGTCACCTTTCCATATTAGTATCACATGAAAAATTGGAAGAACATTAATGTTCATCAAAGGGTAAATTGGTTTCTTTCACACCAAAAGAAAGAAAACATCAAAGTACCCCTTTTCTATTTCCTTTCTTTTTTTACATCAAATAAATGAAATTTATAACATTGTAGAGTTCACCAAAGCCAATGAAACCATAAACTAGATGACTGGAAAACAAATATTATTGTCATTAAACTGAATAAAAAAAATAACACATAGGAGAAAATTGAAACTAATCCCCTGTTACTCATTGAGGTAGGAGGGAAAAATGGTTAAAAGCTACGTTGCTCGGACTCTTCAAAAATGTCATAATAGTGCATTTTTAGAGGATCCGACACAGATGCAGCGGAGAGTTGGGACAAGAAAGGGATAAAAGTAACATGGAATATGAGAAGAGTAGTGAAATAGACCTGCAAGTTTTGGTAGTGAACGCCAACTACCATGACCATTCTTGTTGATAAATTGAATAAGTTTTTCATCTTCTTCAGGGGTCCAAGGTCCTCTGGTTAGACCATTTTTATCACAACATGGTGTTCTCCCCATTCCTCTCTTTCATACACACACACACACTAAAATTTACTTGTCAATGATCAACAAAAAGTCAAGTTTTTTAACTTTTGAGTTTAAAAAAAGAAGAAGAGATGAGTGTTCCTAGGAGAGGGAAAAGTAAGAAAATTGACCTATCAAATGGAGTAGGACAGTAGATAGAGTGTAAGAAGTATCAGCAACTCCATAGCCGGCTACACATTAAATGATATGATGTGCTGACACAAATACTACAATTTACACCGATAAGGATTGTGATAGAGTGATAAGTATTCCTTCGTTCTTAATTTAGGAGTCTCACATTTGAGTCTCTCTGGCGATGGACCGTCGGATCTTCTAATGTGGGACTTGACGGCGCATTTTCAGATTTAAACGACTTCAATGTGGGTACTGATCACCAGATGGAAAACAAAATAAATACTACTGTTTACTACCATTGCATAAATGTAACCATTAAAAAAAATTGAATGATTGACGTAATAGAACAAGAAAGTTGCATTAAATGCATGCTTCTTTCTTACCCTTTTCAAATTCTTGAGGTTTTCGCTATTCAATTTCAGTATATAAGTAACATAGTTGTTGGTTGTTTTATTTTACTTGACTCGTGTATCAAAAATAGATATTCTATGTTTATTTTTACTTGTTTGCTATTTCAAATATAGATTTTCATGTTTATTTGTCACTTTCATTAATATATATATAAAAAAATTTAAAAAAATTCATGTTTTACTCTTTGTATTAATTATTTATTTTCTAAAATTTAACACTAAACATCAATTAATATGGTATTACAATAAAATACTCATATCAACTATTAGAGTATTACTCACTCTGTTCCTAATTACTTGTTCAATTTTTTTTACTTGTCCATTTCGACAAATCAAGAAAGGACAATTTTTTTTTACCTATTATACTCTCAATTAATTATTTTGAAAAAGGTAGAATTTCTTGAAAATTTTAAATTTTTAATTCATCTACTTCATAATCAATAGGAGTAAAATGATAAACTCATTATGTTAATCATTGTTTTCTTAATAAGCGTGTCAATTCAAAAGTAGACAAGTAACTAGGGACATAAGAAATCAGTATATTTTTTAAGGAGCTGCAAAGTTGAAAGTGTTTGTCAACTTAGCAAATCACAAGACTTTTATTACTTTTAACACGAGTTTTTTTACTCCCTCCGTTCAACAATAGTTGTCCATTATACTATTTTGACATGTCCAACAATATTTGTCCACTTTATGAAATCAATGGATAATTTTACACTTAGTTCCTAATTAACCCTTATCATTAATTATAGTCATTTCCCTATTACATTTTTCAAAACATTGTATTTATTATTTTCAAATGCCTTTCTATTTATAGTTTCTTAAGAAAAACATGTAAAATCAAAAGTAGACAAGTATTATTGGACAAAGGGAGTACTTCTTATTATACTATCCCTTAATATTAAAAACAATATAAAGTAGTATTTCTAGTGGTCAATTTTAGAACTCAAAGCATCAATAATAATATTAGTTTAGTAAAATATATCCTTAATTAAATCTTTCTTATGAGACGTGTCAGATCAATATGGATCAAATAATATAAAACACAAGAAGTATTAAGCAGAGTAATATAATGCAATGTGAGCAATATCCCGCGTCTTGGTTCTAAATGGTAAAAGTTAACTTGTGACTTGGACGAGTTCGAGTCCTGCCTCATGCGAACTAAGTTTAATGGGCCTATTATTTTGGAATTTTGAAGATTGTGATTGATTCTAAAGATTGATATCAGACGAATTTCTCGACAATCAAAAAAAATAATGCAATGCGCATTGAATTCAGTTGAAATCAGCCTAGGAAGACTGGGAAATCAAGGTCAAGCAATTAAGGCACACTAGTACTTACTTTCTGTGAACAGATAAATCTTATGGATTTTCCTTTTTCTTTTTCGATAACGTAATAATTTTATTGAAAAAGGAGACTAACGCAAAAGAAGCATACATACGTATACAAGAAATATATCAAAAAATAAAAAACTACAAAAAATTAATTTCTCTAAGAAGTAGAGCAATTAGCGATAGCCAATCATCTATACATATCGGAAACCTCATGGGTGCATCAAAAAGAAATAACGATGAGCGACTACTCCTCAATAATACAAACTAACTTAACGTTTTCAAAATTTACGTCAAATATGTACGTGTGCATAAATTGACGTAACATAAGGAGAGGGACACGCCCCGAGCATACATCCTGGGCGAGACTGACACTCGAGAACCTTTGCTGGCCCCAAGCGAATCCTTGGCCTGGCTTACTACTCAACGGAAGACTTAAACACAAGAAAATAGTCTCAAATGATGAACTCATGAAATAAACTTAGAATGTCTTAAAAGAACACTCAACTAGCCATGATGGCAACTCAAGTCTCAAAACATAACCACTGTCTATGAGGCCTCTAACAATTGAGATGGACGTCGGGACAAGACCCACGACATCCTAATGAACTAAAATGATAAAGTAATGAAAAAGGGATCCTCCGGAAGCAAGGAGGCTCACCAACAACTCTGATGCTCTACTGGATCAACGATGCGTTGAGTGCTGATCCTGGTTACCTGAATCTGCATCATAAAAAGATGCAGGCCAACTGGCATCAGTACATTGAATGTACGAGCATGCGAGGGGAATTCTAAAACAAGACATAAGCTTGAAAAGGGAACTAAAAGAACAAACCTAGTCTCAACTGAACTGAACTTATTTCAATATAAAGCAGTATAAATCAGTGCATTATAAATAAAAGCTTTAAAACATAGATATCAACTCTGTGTATGTAGAAATACAATAGTAACTCAGTATGTATGCAAAGATACAATATAAACTCTGGATGTATATAAAAATACAAGTAACTCTGTGTATATAATAATACAAAATACTTATGTGGGAGTTTCTCTAACCGACAACCATCACTTAAGAGCTATTATGATGATACAACGTTTTGCCTTACGCTGCTAGGGTAGTCCTATACCTTGTCGAGGGTATATAACCTGACTACTAAGTGGATCCACTAGTCTATGCTAAAAAGCACTAAGGAATGATCTAAAAAGTATGACCCTTTTCTACACATGATGGCTACATGGTTTATGGGAGCTAGGAGTTGTCTGAACTCTCCCCATATCGGTGTTCAATACTATTCCCAAAATATACTAGCTCATATGTTTAAAAACATAACTCTGTGGTTTGAGATAATTACTCAAAAACTAGCCCGAAGGCTCTCTTGCTTAATTGTGAAAGCATTTACTCTTTACTGAAAACTAGCTCAAAGGGTCTTTTGGAAATCTCAGTTTCCTTTCTTGTTTAAATGTGAAAACATTTTACTCTTTGGGAATACATAGTCCCGATATACTTTTTTGAAGAAATGAACTTCAATATTTACTCTTTACTCAACTCAAAACTCGGGTCTTAAAACAAAGTTAAAACATTTGTAAAAGACTTTTGGAAGACTCTATGAACTTCTCTTAACTTGTCTCTTAACTTTCCTTGAATTTGATTTATGGATTCAAAGATTGTGATTTGTGATAGGAAAGATCTCATGATGTTTAGAAGTGTTTTTAGATAGTCAAACATGAGAAACGATCAAGAAATCACTGTCTGGAAGCAAGTCCGCGACGCGGAGATGCATTTAAATATTTGGTCGAAAAATAAATTTTGAGGCAGAAGGGTACGTGATCGCTCCGCGACGCAGAGAGAAAATTTCCTATCCTGAGGAACAGGTCCGCGTCGCGGACCTGGTAGCCAGATTTGCCCGACTTGTTCCTTTTTTGTTTTCTAACCCCAATTCGCCTAAACTCGATTCTTTTTCTCAAATTCTCTTTAGATTCAGATACCCAGTATGTATACACAAGAATCTAACTCAAACAACTCAAGGAAACAACACTATAACCTCAAGAAACTCCTCAATCTCAACCTAAATTCAAGAACGAAAGCAATTCATGAACACACACCAAGAACATTCAAACTTCCAATACTTTTAGGACGACTTCAAGCTGAAATAAACATGTTTGGCACGTGGGTGAACGAACCCAACGTTATAAAAGTCTCACATACCTTGTAGGATCAAATCCTTGACGAAATCCGCAATTAATTCTTCACGAAGACGACAAATCTTAACTTTCCTCTTCTCTTCTCTCTTGAGTTCTTCTCTCTAAAACCCTAGCGTGAAATCTTTGAGTGCGTAAACTGACCCAATTGAGTTTAGACCCCTAAGTAATTACTAAAAACGGATTTAATTAATTGGGTAGTGAAAAGACCATAATACCTTTCTAAAATCCAGTTTTGACTTTCCTTATCTAGACAACCCAACTTCAAATGGGCATATCTCCCTCATACGAACTCAAACTGAGCAAACTCGGTGGCGTTGGAAAGATAATTCAAAGAGCTTTCCTACGGTATCTTGTAGCACACCTAACTCATCATGAGCTAAGAGTTATGGTAGTTTGAAGTTGACCCAAAACTCATACTTAGCTTAACTTTGTCAAACTTTCCAAATTTAATTATTTCCAAAAACGATTTCCTTCTAATTATAGTTCTTTCGAATAGCGGGGTGTTACAGGAAAGCTATGTATGAGGAACATATGTGTAGACATTTGACTACAAGTCTACAACTAATCTTTACATGTCATATAGGGTATGACAAAGATACTTGTCAATTGAACTTTGATCAACTAAATCAATATTAATACTCTATATCAAATTTATATCTATTTGATATTATAATCAATCAATCGAGTCTTATATTAGGTATGTTGTCGTTGGATAGAGTAGATAAAGTAGAATATTTTAGATTTATATAATCCTGTATAATGATGTGTAATTAAACAAAAAATAGTTCCGACAAATATGGAGTAACATTTAATTTTCATATATAGATAGATAAATGCATGGACACCATATAGTATATAATAAAGAAAGAAAAGGGAGGGTACATCATAAATATAAATAGAGCAATCCCCCACCCCCCCCACCCCACAAACACACATATATATAGACATGTATTAATAGAGAAGATGAATTGTATGACTAGAGGGAACACACAAACAGGCAATAAAGGAAGCATCTTTTTCTCGTGATAGGTCACAATGACTCCAGGCCCCTACCCTGCTAAGTGCTAAGTGACACTGCTAATTAAATAAATTTTAGTTTATTTCTTAACCATGCCGAGGAAAATGTTTTTCGTTTTTTTATGTTTGATTGGTTAAATAATTTTTTTACGAAATGAAGATAATGACTTTTTCGTGAGAGTAAAATAAAATAAGTTTTATAGGTGAGATTTCACTAAAGAACTTTTGGTTATTACATTCAAAGTGGTTAGTAATGATAACTGATAGTTGGTGATGGTGGTCATTATGATGCCAACATTATTTCTATATCGATTATTTTCACTATTACTCTATCCACAATCATCAGTCTTCTAACATCGCCGCCAACAACCATCAATACCATCATTAACCTATACCATCACTATATATCTAACTAGCACAAATTACCATCACCACTACTAGCCACTAGCACCGACCGCCACCATCACTACTATCACTAGACACTAGTGAACATAATATCTCCATTAGTTGGTACTTGAAAAAATTTCCAATGCTATCTGCAGTCACCGAAGGTCTTATCATAGTCACTAGTCAGTGAAATAAATGCAGTCAATTTTAACTTTGATTTTTCATTTACTCCACGCCGTCCTATTTCTGTGTTCCACATTTGACTCGCCACAACAATTAATAAACCCCTTCCAAAAAATACTAATAAATAAAGCATTATTTAATAACTGTCTGTCTTGAAGAATAAAAAAGAACTTTAAGGTTAAACTGTGCAACACTCTTGAATAAATATTAAAGTAATGACAAAAGGTTAGATTAAATCCTTGCATAATAGCGGATCAACGCTTTAAAATTCGAGTAAGTTAATATATTTGAAAATCTGTTGTAGAAATAAAATAACTTCAACCTTTTTATAATGCTCAATAAAGGAAGAAAATCGCAAAATTGAACTATAGGGAGTTAATGTACTATATAAATATATAAACTTCATCAAAAACTTTCTGCAACCAAATGGTCTTAAAAACCATTGATTCTCTCATACGTACCAAACAGGTTTTTCGTTAAAAAAAATCTAAGATATATTATTTTGACTTGCCCTCCTTTGAGGGTAGAGATGACATAATTATTTTCATCAAAATATTTTTCAACATTTGATTGGTAAATAAAAAATTGTTTTCCAAAATAGTATACAACATAAAAAATTAATAGCAATATTAGCATATCAAAGAACATCTTGATACTGTTTTTAATATCGATAATAATATATCTTAAGTGTTACTCGAAGCAAGTAATATGAAGTTTAAAGTCAAAGGTAGTTATATGAAAATTAATTTTCTAGCAACCAGGCATCAAAAGATAACTTCCTCATATGAAATCATCATCCACCTAGTAACCTTGATGATTATGGAGAACAAGATGCGTGACGCTACTTTACCAGATAAAAGATAACGGAGTTGAAGCTCATCCTGCATAAAAACTGCACCACCATATAGAAAGGACTTTTTCATATAGTAGCATCATAAGATGTAAAGAGTTTTAAAGGCTAAGGACTCAAACCGGTCATCACAGCAGGAACATCAACATACCAACTATAGTGACGCTGTTTCGGATAGGGTAAGAAGGGAGGCTATTGAGGACAGACCCTCGGGTGGATACTGTGGTAGGGAAAAGGACTGAATTTTGCAGCGCAGCTTAATGCTGGAAAAAAAACAACTTCTTTTGCAGCAAAACATTCTCCGTTTCAAGGTATTAGAAAAGGAGAACAGTATCCACACAACAAGAAACAAAGACAAAGCGCTACAATAGGATCATACTCTTCAAAATCAGCCAAATTGACTACTACACCCATGAAGAAAACAACACTGTCAAGTGCTCTAAAACATAACACAACAAGAGAAAAAGCTATAAAGGAAAAGTGCAGAGCCCTTCAAAGACGGGCTAGACAAACTTTGGTAAACAAATGTGCAGTTGGATATTTATTGGATATCTGATCCTCATCTCACAATCAATTCAGCCAAACTCCTTTCCATCATTTAAGATGTTTCATTATATCCTTAGGCACCACTTCTCCAGGACAATGCCCAAACACTGAACCCATGTGCTCCGCAAACACAGATCGAAGAAAAGGCTAAATACTTTCCAACAGACATACAGTGCAAAGGAAACAACAACAAGTGCCAAATACACATAATCCAGATGCCCAACAAAAGATAGGCGCAGTTACTGAGGACCGATTGAATGTCAATATGTACCATTTGATTCTTTAGTCATTAGAATCCCGACATCTAATATGCATTTTTGTTGTTCCACAACCATGAATCTGCCAAGTTCCTCTTTTAAACTCTGGAGTCGCACACCCTCAGAAAGTGAAATCTGGCATCTCTGCAAGAAAGCATGAGCTCAAAAAAATTTATTCCCTTTCTCCTCTCATTCTTGTTTTGAAGGTTAAAGTGAAGTGCTATCAGCAAAACAAGCCTGATAAGATAACTTGAAACAAGAAGCTAAGAACAACTTAGCATGATATTGTCTTTTGCCATTTCACGAACTTTTGAAGGTTGTTGTTACATAAACTAATTGATTCTATTTTGAAACCTTTTCGTTTTGCCTACCTTTCTTATTCTTGTCATTTTAACAGCACTCAACTAATCAGAAAAATAACACCACCAGAGTCCAAAATTTTCCAGACAACACATGGTTAAAAATAAAACCAGCACTTTGTCTTACACAGCTTTATCTATTTTCCAACCAAAATTTCCTGAATAGACTGTTCTAGAGCTGAAAAGCTTAAACCGATTTAAAGTAAAGAAGATTAATCGAGAAAATGTTCATCTGGTGAAATCAACATGTTCCCTATGCAAATGAGCAAACAATATCATTCAGAAAAACAAGAGGAGCTTCTAGTCACACAATGCGAGAAACAAACAGTGAAAGTCCTACTCCTTTCAACTTCCAATATGGAGTATGGCCACACATCAAAAGAGAATATTGTGTAATTTTTGTAAAAAGCACAGGAATAAGAACGTAATATTCCAAATATTAGCCTACCACCTTCAATGCAATTAAATTAAACTACCCAAGATTGATGGGCTACTAAAACTGACAAAAGAGATAACTGTCTGGACTGCATATCGAAAATCCTCAGGGAAGCTGTACCCAGCAACTTAACAAACTGCATACACAAAACATCTCTATTATAAATACTTACCCACTGGCAGCACCATCAACCACAGCTACACTGCTCATTGACAATATATAGCTTGATCTATCTGTGGAGGAATTTGCTTGATCTCTGTTCCTAGTTCTTGTTCAATTCTGTACCTGTCAGTCAGATAGATACAACCAGTATCATCAGAAACCAGCATATGGAAACTAAATGACCTAGCATAAAAGAAATGAACATAATTAATGCATACAAATTGAAGCGATCCTCAAAAGTAATCAGGCTAACAGCTAAACCAAGGTGTCCAAATCTCCCTGACCGTCCAACCTGCAAAAGCAATTATCAATGAGAAAATAGCACAAACAGATAGATAAGTCAATAAGCAAGATCAAAGATCTGTAGTGCATACCCTGTGCAAATACGTTTCTGAGTTCTTAGGGAAATCAAAATTGATAACAACATTGACTGCTTGAATATCTATTCCTCTAGTAAACAAATCTGTCCCATCATGAAAGAACACAAAGTTACTAAATCAAACAATTAACAAAATAGACATTGTATCACAGGAACACATGCTGATCCTTGTAAAAGAATAAGAATAATGAAAGATAAAGTCAAAATTCATCATTAAGAGCAATGTGAGAATCATTCATTACAAAATAAACAAATGGATGGCATACCATGTAAGAGAGCTCAGCATCACCAAGAATATCAGAACATGGAATAAGTAAAGCCACATATTCCAGCAAGGAAATGCATAAACTCTGAGTAGCATCTAGTTTAATCCCCCCCCACGACTCAACCAAAAGAGCTAGAAATTTCACCCGATCAACACTAACTAAAACGATGCAACTACATATAGCACCATGTTTGGTCAGATAAATAAGTACATGCAATCTGACCCAACAATGGGGCACTTGCAACCAAACGAGTTACACCACAATACACCTGGCATCGATATTTCTCATGATATTTGCCTAGGTGAGAACATATTATGAACAGAAACTCGTAGAATAAGCCGCACGGTTTAAAGAACTACTATGTACTTAGAAGTACCAATAAATAACTTTGAATTCTAATATTCACATTTAACACATGAACACATCAATTATTAACCATACTACTTGAACAGATGCAATAGTCATACCAGTACAAACAAGGTTCCTGCAGGCACCATTACGGAAGTCATGAAACACCCTGTTCCTATGATCTTGAAGCATTTTAGCATGAATGTAGAAGCATGAATAGCCCAGCTCAGTAATCTTCTTGGCAAGAAGTTCCACACGATTTACAGAGTTGCAAAAAATAATTGATTGGTTAATTTGAAGCTGCACCGGACAAACAGATAGAAATTGGTTAGCATGTGCACATTGCGCTAATTTTAACACCTACGTTCCATAGTAAAACTAGGACTACCTTTGAGAAGAGAGTGTTAAGGCAGTGAATCTTCTGTCTTTCTTCAACGAAAGCATAAAATTGTGTTATACCCTTGAGCGTAAGTTCATCCATGAGGTTGATAACATATGGCTTGCGCAAATATCTTTCTTTAAAGTCCTTGACAGTGACAGGAAATGTTGCAGAAAACATCAAAATCTGGCGATTTGCAGGTACGAAGCGGAGCAGCTGCTCAATGGAAGGTTGGAATTCTGGTGAAAGAAGCTTATCAGCCTGAAGGACAAAAGTAAACACATGTGAATTTAGAATTATGTATGCTGTCTTGCCAGGAAGGACAAGCAGAAAACGATTTATCCAATCCCAATCAACTCATGTAAGGTAGCCATTGCAAAAAAATTCTCAACATGCCAGAAACTTGCATCAAGACTTTGAAGATTGTAAGTTAGAATCATAAGTAATCTTAGCCCAAATCGCTGATAGTTTCTCAACATCAACAATAAAACTGACTGCATCAAAGATCTTGAATTGATTAAAACTTCACCTATATTGCACATGAAGTGTAGTCTATAGATAATAAGCTTATCAAAAAATTTAAGCATTTTGTCATCGCTTGTGCATTCAAAACATCTCTTCAGGAGACAATCGGGCATTAATACTCTGATTTATTTACTCAAGAAAGGATTACCTCATCCATGATAAACATGGAGCAATCTTTCAAAACGCACACCCCCTTTTTTGCAAGGTCAAGAATTCTTCCAGGAGTTCCAACAAGTAAATGAACTGGCTGATACAGTCTCATTATGTCGTCCTTTAAGCTAGTCCCCCCAGTGGTAACCATGACTTGAATTTTTAGGTGCTTCCCAAGTTCTTTACAAACTTGAGATGTTTGGAGGGCCAATTCTCGAGTTGGGACAAGAATAATAGCTGCATATGGAAGCACCAAACAACAGTCAGAAACGAACACAGAGTAAACTATAGTTGCACAACTAGGGAAATACTACACATTTTCCTCTTAATTTGCAGGGATGCTAAAAATATGTTAGGACCAATTATAAGTTATATCATAGCAAACTGTACAAATAATAGCTTGCACCAAACCAAAATAAAAGTAAGATATTCACAGCACGATATTTCATGTGTAGCAAAGTAACGTAGCAACATAAGACTATATGTGACAGGAAAAGGCCAGCAACACATGTTTCTAAGCTAAAACGTGCTATGGCAGGTCAGCATTGAGACAATATGATCTAGTACACTTGTGCGAGAAAAAATTGGCTAGATGGAAAACTCAATACTTATCAATGGGAGGGAGGTTGACCCTCATCAACTCGGTACTTAATGCTCTACCAACATACATGATGTCATTATTTCCTATTCCAGCAGGGGTCATCAAAAAATTGGATAGGATTAGAAGGAATTTTTTGTGGCAAGGTAACAACGAGAAGAAAAGATTTCACCTGGTGAAATGGGAATCTGTGGTAACTGGGAAAAAGAATGGCGGATTGGGAATAAAAAATCTGATATTCCAAAGTGAAGCACTCAGAATGAAATGGTTGTGGAGGTACTCGTTTGAAGATCAGTTAATGTGGAAAAGAGTGGTAGGTGCCAAATATGAGGC